>JBBPCS010039403.1:0-20729 GCA_037974645.1 Hollardia meadi
TAGACCTTGAACTCCTCAGATCCGTTTTCTGTTTGTGTATTGGGTAGCCAGGTGTCAATTTGTTGTTATCAGCCTATCAGTGTCAAGTTGAGACTATAGGGGTGGGACTAAAAAAACTCCGCGCGAGAAGCAGACGGAGCCAGAGCGACAGGAGTGTATAGTGAATAGTAGAGAGAAGTTGAGTGCTGTTTGTAAGTTCATTATACACTGTTAAGTACCTGTAAGTTAAGACCCGGAGGTTTTATGAGAGTGTGGACCTTGTCGAACGGAGGAATACGTCGAGTTTGGAGCGAGTTTTCAGTAAGTAACTGCTAAATTAGCACATATGCTGTAGCCAAGTGTGGACTGTTGTTAGCTAACTAGCTTTCGCCCTTGCTAGTCAGGAGGAGAACGGACAGAGGTGGGGAAGCACGGTTTTCTTGTTGTTGTTGTTTTTTTTACCAAGCTTCTGAGTGAGTATGAACCCTGAAAACTGTTGATATGGACATTTATGGTTAAAATACAGGATGTTCATTATTGTTTATGAACTTTTGGATAGTGTGCTTCGGAGACTGCCACACATGCTGCATGCTGCTGCAGTAGAGGTGCTCAGGGTTTGCTGCTGCAGAGAAACCTGCTTTATGCACAGGGACCGAGTTTCAGGATGGGTTTTCTTCATCGTTCAGCTCGCTGCTGGACAGAGGGTTTGAACAGACTGTTGCTAACGTCAGGAACAGTGAGTACAGACAAAACTTTCATGAGGATTTCAAATGAGCTCCAACTAAGTGCCAACGTACATGGTACCATAAACTGAGTAAACAAAAAAAAAGGGTATTTTTTAAATTTTATTTGGCTTATGTTAAATACATATTTTTCTATTTTTGCATTGAACCTGTGTTTTGACATTTATTTATGTTCGATAATGGTGTAATTTATGTGGTGTAAATGTGATTCATGGTTGAAGGTAAGGGCTATAGTTGTGGTTAAAGGGTATGCATGGGAGTTAAAGCTCACAATAATAGTGTAGCTAATTAATAAGCTAACTTGGCCTCTCTGCACCCTAGTAAGAGTCATATACCTAAATTTGTAACGGTAGACGCATCCCATTTTAATATTTTTGTAGCACTCACCAATTCATCTCCCATGCAAAAGGTGTATACCGCATAATTCTGAAACCAAATTGGAATTGAGTGGGTGGGCTACATATATGAGCAACATGATCATTTTCTATCAGGATTGTGCTAATGGCGTCGGCTAGTCTCAGAGGGTGACAGGTGCTGCTAAGATTTACTGGTAACAGAAGTGACCAACACTGATGCAGGCTCTGAGTGACTGAGCAGACTCCTTTTACGGTTTTCAATTATGATTTTTGCGCCAATCCCCACTAATCTTCTATTCTTTGACGCTGACAGCACTGAGTCAGTGCAGGTTTTGGTGTAATTTGCATGAGTCAAAGATGCATTGAAACATTTAACTTTAAGCAAACCTGAACTTCAAGTGACAGTTACACTGAATATGTAAAATAAAAGCAGTGAAGTGACTCATTAGTCCATCATCCAGAAATATCTAAGTTTGCTAATAGTAGCTTAAAAGTGTGTCTTATTGCTTGATAATATATATTTCAGTTTGTGGGAGGGAGAATGTTATTTTTTCTTCCAAAATTACATGTGAAGTAGTAAAATCTGCAAAATAAATAGTAACTAAAGTACAACATTCTAGTAGAATAAGGAGCATGAGAGGTAAAATTGTAAGTACAATGCTTGAGTGAATTTATTAAGTTACAAGACTGGCAATTAATCTGTTCATTGTTTCATTTTTTTGTTATTTTTCGTAATGCATTCTGATCCCGCACCTCACCAATGCTGGTGTGTGCTGCCAGTTGTTTTATCTGACAGACCTCACACAATGTTTTCTCCCTTTTCTTACATTCATGGTGAATTTAATTTATAAGCTGTCACTTTGCCAGTCATGTCACTGTCACACGCTAACTGGTGGTTTCAGTGAGGTCCTTTGCAGTTCATCTACCGAGAAAATACATCACTCTTCTACGCACAGCCATGAGGCAGTTTGTCTGTGCAGTTCCCGACTTGTCTGGATTGTGTATCAGTGTGACAAGTTATACCAGTGATGGCTTTTATGTACCTGTTTTTCTTTTTTATGGCTACCTAATGCAGTACTTTCTAGCATGAGGAAATTAAGTTGTCTGCAAAGAAAGAACATCATTACCGAACAGAGCAACTCTGCAGCCTAAAATATTGTCCTCATTCTTTCCTGCCTCGGATCCTGAGGTGGCAGGAATTCTTTACAGGTGATCTCATTAAAGCTCTGCACATTGTGAACATTCACAGTTGCTGTGATACAAAGCAAAGCATTGCCTCACAGAATGTGTGAAACCTGAAGAGCTGCAGTCTCTGAAAAGCTTCAGAGAACACCAGGAGCTGAGGCTCACATGACTGCAATCCATCTGGCTCAGAAGAATGCAGCTCACAATATCAGCTTGGTCCATGGATTCGCCCTTCAAAGAAACAATCATGTCCACGTTAAGTAAGTAACATACTCCTGCCCTGTGTTTCGGAAACCTAAGATCACTGTGATAAAAGCAGATTTCGGTTGAGCCACAGTCTGAACATGAGGTGCTCACTCACTTTAGGACAAAGGATCACAGGTGAGCAACATCGTGAAAGCCATTTACTGTGTTATAACATGATCTGAAATGGGATTTACTTCCTGAACCGATTACAAGTTTGAAGAATTTGACAAATGTTTAGACCTGATTGGCAGAGAGAAACCAACTCATTCAAGTTGATTTGGTCAGTCAGATCTTGGCTTATGTTATAGAGCCATGTTGCCACAATGGTGATAGAAGACTGTGTGCATGTATTTGGTCAGCAGACTAAGATTTTCCCAAAGACATTGTCATTAGAACAGAATTTGAAGGTACCTCCAAAAATATAGGGGGCAGCATCACCAGATTAACCACCATTGTTACTATACTGTCTGTAGTTATGTGTAATCATCTTTGGCTGTAGTGACTGTTAGCTCAGTTAGCAGTGGAGCTAGTGGCCCTACAAACCACAGACTGAAGTCTGCCTGGATCGGTCCTGATAGAACTGCCTTTACATGCAGCCCTGCTGATTGTCTAAGTCATAGGGTGAAGCCAGCTGGTTTCTCACTTTGCAGGTAGCCCAGTGAGATCATGACCTGTCCTCGGTGTCTAAGGTTGTGAGTTTTAGTCCTGAGTGATGCAGTATGAATATCTTGTACCTAATCAGGCATTGTGCTTGGGACCCCCTGCCCTGCAAGTTTTAGATGTGTCCCTGCTCCAACACGCCTGATTCAAATGATCAGCCCGCCTAATATCGAGCCATAATTCCTGCCAGCTCAAAGCACTTCTCTGTTCTGGTGGCAAAGTAAGTAAGTAAGTAGTCATAATAATTTAGGTCAAGACAGGTCAGTTGATGGATCTCTTTCTCATTTATTTTTTTCCTCTTCCTTTTGTCACCTTTCTCCTCTTCCTCCTCGAAATGCCCGGCCCTGTCTCACTGCTGCTGCGAAGCTATAATTGCCGCTTGATTCTTGTGTTTTTGGACCCTGCTACTAGATCTTCTGTGTACTGAACCCTCGCATTTGAGTCCACTTTCTGTTGGTACCGGTGTCACAATGACACAATGAAGGCTGACGAAATAACATAACACTTATTCATTTCATTAATTTGTTACAGGTAAATCAAGTATTGATTTAGCTTTTTCATTAGCTCTGTCTCTATTTTCCTTGGAGGAACTTTAAGATTGTATTAGATGTGTTTTCAGTAGTAGAGCCTCTGCATAGTAATTGCTAATTTTTTTTGTTTTGTAATAAAGAATTCTTACTTGAGGGTTCTCTGAGTTTACTCCCTCGTTCATTAATTTAGATTCAGTTAAAAGTTAACATTCGAAGTGGAAAAAGGTCAATCAAAGTGTGTGAGTACGTTACTTTTTTCTGTATAATCAAACAAACGATGTTTGGGAGTTTGTGTATGTGGATATACTGTAGATGTGCATACATGTACAGGTGTATTTCTTTTATTCTTCCTCTCCTAATATGTTGGTTTCAGCTGGTGCTATTGTTATTCAGTGCCTTAAGGTGTGTGTGTATAAATAAATAATAAACCAACCCTAAGTAATTTGCAACAGCAAATATGTTTATAAGGAGAATGTAATTGCTGTGTGTGTAAGATATGGCCATAATTTCAGTTTAAAACGTTAAAAAAATGAACTAACATCAACAGAATGTAAGAAACAGCAGTGTCGACGTTATGTCAGAGACGTCTAGACGTGCAGAGATACAGTATCCACTGAAGTTAGCATGCTAACCAGCTAGCCTCAGTATCATAATACGACTTTGTACCTCTAGAAGTGACAACCCCGAGCTTGCGTATAGTAAGAGCGGTGAATTTTCTAAGATTCACAAGCTCTCGTACTTTAATCGAAAAAGTACGGCCACCTAAACTTCCACCATTTTCTCTTGTTTGGTCATTGGTCCAATATAAACTATGAGCAAAAAGAAATTTGTCAGCCATTATGTTAAAACCAACTGATGAACGTGGCGCCATCCAGTGCCTCTGATGACTCGGTTACACATAATGAAAATTTTGGTTGATATTGTCATTTTGGTCCTTTACGTCATTTCTTACCTCGATAATAATAAAGTATAAATTAACCAAGCTGGCCATAACCCATTTTCCGTTTATTTAGTTTGAACTGAACCCACATTAGTCTTTCAGTTAACCTTCTGTCCTGCCACATGGCCACTTGATTCAGCTTCCTCTCTTATTCTCAGCATGAATCTCTCAAAAAATTTCTCTGGTCACTCTTTACATACCAGAACAGCTACAACGGCCTCCAGCTCAGGAGCCCCGGTTCACCCTAATCGACCTGCTGGTCATCCCAAGCCAACTAAGTCTAACTTTCCTCTTACCTCAAGATTTGCAATAATCTCAGTTGTCAGTGTTCCCTTGGGAAGGATTTGGGGTGTCGGCAGAGCCTGGGAGCTAGAGCAGGTCCGTGTCATCACACCGCAAAAAATACTATGATATAGGTAAAAGTTGCCTTGGTATTAGATTTCTTGTGAATATTAATGTTCAAACGTACAGATTTTAACATTCAAAACCTTCAGTAAAAGTAAGTTCTGTAAAGAAAAACTTGCAAAGGAGGTCAGGAGAGCTTGAGAGACTGTTTCCATTAACTGTCACCATAAAATACATTCTGTTGGTCTGGAACCAGACATCTTGTCAGTTGTCTCTTTGCTTTATTCAAGGACATTCTCTCTCTCTCTCTGTGTGTGTGTGCGTGTGCGTGTGTGTAGTTCTTGGACCGTCCTCCGGGTTATCTAGACTTTCCCATCAACATGTCACATCCCACCGCAGCTCTGTTCTTGGAGAGGAAAAGCTGCAGGTGGTGTTGAGCACAAGCTTTCCAAGGTGTGTGCGTGTTTGCATATATGCATGCGTGATACTGGAATCTTAAAATATCCTTTGCATTCTGCACATTTTTCCAGTAATGAGTAGAAACATGCACATTCCCTGCTGTAAAGCACTGTGCTGCACTAACACGCTGAAAATGGCGGTGGATAAAGAAGAAGTTGTATTTGGAACATAAAATCATACAAAGTACAGCACTGTACTGTGTAACACTGTTCCATGACCCACTGTGAGACAGATAAATATCTGCATTAATTCCAATTTTAACTACCAACATAGGTTTATTCAAATACACCATTTCACGCGTCTGTCATGGATCAACTGATTGCACTGTTACACTTTATTTTCCCTAAAACAGCGCATGTCCTTGAGCACTTGCAGTTGTTTCTTTTGACGTTACGTATGACTATTTAATGAGACATTGTCCTTGGACTCGTCACCAGGCATCACAGCTCGCTCAACACATGAATAAATAAGGCATGGAGACTGCTTCAGTGGAGTAGACAATGACAGGCAAATACAGAGGTAGCACTTGAACCGAATGGACATTTTCTCATGAATAATAATAAGTCCGTGGATTATTTAGGGTACATGGGACAAAACAAATCTCCCATCAAACCGGGACGCCTTCTCTACATCTAATGGTCGATCTAGATCTAGATCAAAAGCTTGTTGAGCCACTACAAGATGTTTAGCAGAGGTCATGTTTGTTCTGCAACTCAGAATTTGGTTGTGAGAGCCTTTTCTCCTCCAGGAAGTAAATATTTAAGGTATAAATATTTTTAAGTTAATTTTTTTTTTAATATGCAGATTTTTGCATGGAGGTATTGAGAGTAAGATTAAACCTGCAATGGCCAAGCTACCAGATCACCCCTAACAGCTTTACAGATTTTGCACTTTGCTTATGCCATTGTCCTGATTGTTTTATTCGTTGCTTCCCCCCTCATTGATTGATGATTGATTAAAAAACAAAATAGGCTTGTAAAACAAATGCAACCCATTTTCAGATGCACTTATACAAATGAAACTGTTCTGAAAACTATATCCAAATGAGCCCATGTCCACACAAAGGAAAAAGAAGTGGTGTATATACAGTAGATGTGTGGTTTCATGGGATGCAATGTGGACATGCTGCACGTAACCTTATACCATAATATCTGTATGATTCTATACTTACTCCGTCGTATTGGATCCCTTCCCTCCCTCCTCCCTCCTCCTGACCTTTCTTTGCGATTACATCACAATTCCCCATCAGTGCTCTGACATTTCCTTGCCTACCCTCTGTGTTCATTACCGGCCTTGTGGGAGCAAACAACAAGGCCAGGGAGTTCAGAGGCCAAAGCAGGCTGTTGGCCTGCATTTAAACAGTGGGGGTGTTGATGGAAAGAGAAGCATCCGATAAGCCGCCTGGGTCCGAGAAACGCTCTGATGTCCTCGGTGGACGGAGGATGACATCAAGACATACAAAGATCACTGTATTAGAAAACAGCATGTCCAAAGGAAAGGAGGATGTGAGCAACCTTTTATTGTCAAAGTGATTCAGTCAATATTAAGGTCACGTATATGGTCTGTTTATTACTGATAATAAGCTGTACAGCAACAACGATATATCACTGACAGAGGATTGCAGATAGTAGCTTTAAATAACCAAATAATTAAGGCCAAACATTGTTAAATGCTTGTTTTTCTGAATGCTCTGCAACGTCACAAAGTCTGCGATGAAGATGTGAGATCCAACGTGTGCCACTGATAATAAAAACATGGTGTGAAATGAATGAATTTAAGGATTTATTGATGTTTGATCACTGAAAAGGAAAGTGTGTCCGTTTTCTAAAGTCCTTTAAAAAACAACAACAACAACCTGACCTCGGTGTCAGTGTGACAGTCATCTGATGTACATCACTGTCGCAGCTCAGCACGTTAAACCTATGAGAGAGATTCTATGTATTGCATCTATCTGGATTATCTCACGGGGCTCTTTGAATCAGGAGGCAAAGCTGGTGAAGAGGCAACGATATAAAGCTCAGTTCATGAGATCTTTTAATATGTTACAAGGGCTGGGTGCTTACCAGCTGAACAGCAAATGTATTTTTGATGACGCATTTGTCTCCTGCAGTCATGGTTACTTTTTTTTCCCTCTAAACTACAGGGCTTCACTCATGCTCATCTTTCCCTTCACAACCATTTTCCTGCGATATTAAGAGTAATGTAAGTCGATGCAATGGACAAACTATCAAATCTAAAACATTACTATTTAGTCGTGTAAAACACTATAGACAGGATAGTAATAAAATAGCAATCTAGACACATGATTTCATGTCATCTACAGGATTACAAAAGTGCATCAATACTTTTATTATTATTGTCTGTGAAGAAACAAAAGGGCTAAACTACTTGCATAAAGTGTACAAGAGCTGACCTCATATAGTCAGACCCGTGATATTAACTGAGTAATTCTAAGATACTTTCATCAATAAAGGTGATGATGCCACAGGGTCACATCAATAAGACAATGTGATCTATTATTTATTTAATATATTTTATAAAACAGAAATCAAACAAAAACAACATTTTAAAAAAATACTTGCAAGGACAAAGCAGTTGAATGGGAGTAGTTCTATGCAACATTAGATAAAAGGAGGTATGTTTACTGCAGAAATCCTAATTTTGGAAATAAAAATAAATGTTTATACCACAGTTCAATTATTACAACCTCTAAATATGGATAAGCTCAGAATATGACTTAAATGTAAATGAAGAGGTAAATATTTGATCCACTGTGCCCTCAGATTGTCTCTGCCCTCACATGCACTTTGAATCTGCGGTAAAGTAAACATCCCATGTTTATTTCTCATGCTTAGTGTTTTTTTTCTTGTGTGTGGCGACTCGGTACCAAAGCTACTGTACCAGAAGCCAGGCTTATGTTTTATGCCCTTTGTGGTCCTTAATAAGGGTAAGAAATGGAAGAGTTGATGGGATGTGAGTCACGTCTGGAGAGTAAAAACATGGGCTCGAAAACAAGAAACACCACTCTCTCCCTCTCTGTCTATCCTTCTCTCACAAAAATGCATACACTTGAGCCCAGTTGTACTATCTTAAGAAAGTCAGACTGACGAAGCGCCTGATTTGCCTCCAGTCTTCAGTGTCTTGGTGTTAAGGTTCCCTCACTCATCTACAAAAGACCAGAGAGAAATCATGCAGAGCCGCTGGCTTAGTGATAAGGAGGAGATATGCTGAAAAAGCCAAGAGCATAAAGCTACTTTACATAAGAGCATAAGGTTAAAACATAGTACTCAATACATGGAGGTGTTGTTATGATGAGACTAGTTGGTTGATATACATCATCCCATGTAGAAGTGTGAGAAATGAATACTTTGCAAAAAAAACACAGGTAAGGTCACTCCAACACATCTTAATAGCTTATACAGGTCAATTAATGACTCCCAAAACAATGTATGACCGTTTCCTAAATGACGTTTACACAACAAGACTAGATGGTTAGTTAAAGTACTTCACTGCCAGAAAGGTCTTGTCATAATACTGGGCTGTTTAGAACACCTGAACAAACATCAGCGTGATAAGAACTACCTTAAACGACAGAAACCATCTTTGGGAAAAATTTATTTGAGGTGTGTTTTGAGTTTGGCTCATGCCCTACCTGACATCATTGAGGAGGAGGGGTTTATGACCTATACTGCAGCCAGCCAGCAGGGGGCGATCAAGATGTTTTGGCTTCACTTTTGGGGAGCTCTCATGTCGTCCATCTTCGTGTCAATGGTCCCTCCCTACCTGACTGTACAGGAAATACGTAAATATGTGGAAGCAAATATCACTCTGCCTTCCGTTTGATGTAGACTTCAAGTGAAGTGCAGTAACAGAGTCTTGGTTTGTATTTGATCACTGCCACACTTTACACTTCAATCCGAGTTAGGTGAAACGTCCCTCTCCCTCGATCTCAGAGATTCTCTTTGTGTCCGTGGAGGTGGGCATACAACAATAGGAAAGTATAATCTGTAGTTCGAACAACAGCAGCCGGAAAAAGTCCACCGGGTGATTTGTTTTGTAGGGGCGCTAAGTCAAAACAACCATTGACTTTTGGTTTCACATGGGACATGAACGTCGGTCTCCTGGGTGAAAGTCCCGTGACTTCCTGGAGTGGAGGGGCAGAACTGCTGCTCAGCTACTGAGACATGGTAAATTGCAGTTGGGGCTTCTGGAGGAATAAATAACCAGATTATACTCTGATCCAGAGCCGTTTACCAGCGAGAGAAACGATCAGAGCTTCTTTTTTTTTAACTTCTGGGATTAAAAAGTCCATTATTGAGAGCCCTCAGAGCACAGTTTTGAATTTAAGATATTAATGCATCATTACAACAAATTAACATTTGAAAAAGGTGGTCTGTTGTAGTGATTCAATGATTTTTTAATGCAAGAGCAGTGAGAGGAGATTTCTGTCACAGGAAGCAGTTTATTGTAAGTTTCTGCCTGATTGATGAGCCAGCAGGTGAGAAGGTTGTCAGAAAAACAGAAAATAACTCACTAGGAGGTATGAGCGGCCAAGATGTCGCCCAACGTAGCTGACTGAACACCCAGACCAGGGTTCTTATACTGGAGCTGATGCGTTGATTGGTTGCAGGTGTGATGGGAGACCAGGTGTAACAGGTGAGTAAGCCGCGCCCACGACGAATCGAGGACAGACAACAGAGAGAAGGGAGGGGAGACAGGAGCGACAAAACATGGAAAACAACTAGACGTCATGACTGGAGCTGTGACAGATTTCTACATATGGAATTCCTCTGTGTAAAATGTGTGTTCAGACAATTTGTCCATTTATGAAGCGGATTCCTTAAGCCCTGAAATACGCACAGATCTTTTGCTCAACCTAAAAATATTCTCAATTCACACGGTCACATCTTGCGTGAAGTGAATTTCCGCCACACCTGGAGAATTCATGCTTTTGCATCCTCACAGTGACAAATGGTATTCCTCCGCCTCAAATAAATGAAAGGCTTACTGTATAACCTACATATTTGATCATCCATACACTAAATATATAGATGGACTTTAAACTGTCTGCAGCATTCCGCCTGGGATGAAAGACCAGGTTGAAAGACCCACAATGCCTTGCTACCTATAGTGAACACGGTGCATGGAAAGAGATTCATTTTCCAGCTGAGCGGTGCAGTTAGCCTTCTGACAGGCCAGTCATCCACATGGTTAGAGACAGGCTGAGAGCTGGAGGGGCACGCAGAGGTGGAGGAGGAGAAAAACACAACACTGACAGAGAGAAGAGATACCTCAGCTGAAGGGTTAATGAAGTCCAGCAATCCTTGAGGTCAGATTCCTCCATCACCATCCCCTACTCCAGCTGACTCTCGCTACCACCAATCACAGCTGGTTACTG
Organism: Hollardia meadi; assembly: GCA_037974645.1. Taxonomy (NCBI): domain Eukaryota; kingdom Metazoa; phylum Chordata; class Actinopteri; order Tetraodontiformes; family Triacanthodidae; genus Hollardia; species Hollardia meadi. The sequence continues at coordinate 10,842 of JBBPCS010039403.1, forward strand.
TTTCTGAGTTTACTGCCCCAGGTACCCAGGCTTGTAAAATAAAAATCAAGTCACACACACACACAAACACTAAATATGTGGAGAGAATGTGCAGAAAAGCTTAATGTGAGGAAGTTATTCAAGCTATTTATCACCATTACAGTCTAGTTGATTTCTATTTGATATATCAAGCGCACCCTTTGCATTGAGGCGGGCCATTTAAACTGTCAGTGCCCTGCCTCTCTGTTTGGTTCTGCTGCAGCTGCTGCTCATCAGCTAGCTTTTAGCTTCAGACTCACACTGTAGTCTTCTGTCGGCAGTTTGGGACTAAAGGACTTCTTCCCTAATGAGATGCTGGACACCAACACTGCACATGAGCATGGTAAGTACCTGCTGCTTGTGCTAACATTCATATTGTGATTGTTTGTCTTAGCTCTGTTCAGTCATGTTTGTGTGCGTAGTGTAACAGGTGAATTAAAACAGAGCGGCTTCAATAAAGAGGCCACAACAATCTGGGTTATCTGCCATAACTGGCTATTTATTTCACAATTTACTAAACTTCTGGATAAGAGAAGAAAGGAGGAGGAGGCAGACATGTTGTTTTGCCTGTGTGCAGTCTCTAGTATTGTTCAAGGGTAATATTATTGGCTTTATACAAACATGAGCATTGTCTTGCTCTCAGGGCATTTACGTGATTATTTTCCAATAATTTTGGCCTCATGGGAATCTCAACATGGCTTTTGTCACCCAGAGAACATACACTCATTTTGTTCTCGTACTTCATGTACATCTAAGCATTAGAGGAATATTTTACTCAAAACACATAAGTGTGTGTAACAGCTTGGATTTATGTACCTTTATATCATAATGTCATCTGAATTGCTGAATTCATCTCTTCTTGAAATAAGCGCACGGATTTAAGAGTTTGGAAGAGATGCTCGTTGGAAAGGGATACATGGAGACACAAAAATCATAAAATACTCATATTGGGAAATAAAAACGAACTCAGCCAAACAGACACACATTCAATCTATTTGTCTATACATTTGTTATTTGCTGCAGTCAAAGTAGCTTAGTGGAATTATGGTATGTGCCGTTAAGATGGCGCCGAGCCCCAAGTGTCCTGGCCTAGTCATTGCTACAGCTTGACCCAAAAGAGGTCCAGTAAGAAAGGGATGTTCTTTGTGTATGTTGCTCTGCTACAGTCAAAACAGATTTTTTTTTTTGGAGTGACAGCTTGGCGATGTAAAAAATTTACAAAATTGTTTGTTTCATAAGCACGGGTTTGTGTCTGGGGTGGAAACCTTCCCCAGGAAGGTTTTCAGAAGCACAATGGAAAGAAACACTTACTACCCTTTATTTTTTAATGAGAAATAGTGTTTTCCTCCTTATCCTGTTTTGAAAATGTTTTTCAACGCCATGTTTTCCTCCCAAACTCGTTATGCTTCTTTGTCTAAATGTTGGCCCCATGTTGGTTCACAAAACATAATTTTGCTGCCATTTTTGCTTGAACGTTTTGGTCTAAAGAGGCCATTATTGCTGGAAACAATATTAAGTCTTAGTCAAAATAGTATTTAATCCATTGAACTGATAGTTTGGGTTTCATTAAGGACAGCAGCTTTGACACTGACTGGGCTCAGTCCCTCCTCTTTCTGGCTGGCATGGTCTCTGGTTGCTGGATTGTTGGATGAAGTCCTCCATGCATCGTCAGGAGATCCACAGTCTTGATGCTGTAACAGCTTGTATTTAGCGTCTTGGCCAGCTACTCTTCCAGCTGGATACCTGATGACTGGGGGTGTGTTGATGCTTTCATCTATTCTATCAATCTATTTTATTGAACTGACACTCGAGTACTCTGTGGAGAAACTCTCCACCTTTAGTTGTCCATAATGTTTGTCAAATTGATTATTGACCCCCTCTTTGCTACTAGCCTGCTGACATTTTTGACATCTCATACACAGTATTCCATCTTTTGGTGTCCATGTTTTTGCTCTTATCTGCACTTCTTGTATACAGCAGAAGAATATCACAGGTTTGTTTTCACTGTTTTCTGAAGGAGATTAATTATGCGGAGAGGATGAAAATGTTTGCTTTCAATGCTCACTGTGGACCATTTTTAACTGTAAGGAACTGACACTTCTTCTTTAGTATTAACTGCAGGACATAAATAGTGTCCTTTAACTTGTATTGGGGTGTTTTTTAAGGAGAACCATAATTTTGGGAGGTGTCGGGCCCGGGCAGCTTGCATAGAGAGAAGATACTGCTTTAATAATTGCCCATTTCACAGAATGCATATTGTTGTTTGTCGCTTTCAGCAATCCCACTCCATGCTTAAATATAAAAAGGAATTGAAAGGACAAACAGCAGGGCTAGTACCACTCTCTCTGCTGTGCCCACCAGTGGTTTGTCTGAGCCCATGTTATAAGACTTTATTGGGTCGGCTCTACTGAGACCAGAGTGGGCTTGCTGTGAAAAAGCTTCTGGAGCTGCTGCCCCACAGGGAACGCCGACAGCAAGGTTAAGAGCAGCCCTGCATGGTCCAAGGACAACTCAAAATGGTTACAGAACACTAAAGTGGCATCCAGGAATTGGAAAAAGTCGACAAAACATTTTTCTGTAAAAACACTTAATATTCTACACAGTAGCACTAGCACAATTTAATCTATAAGGTGAAACATTGTTAAAAGATATTGCATATAAGTGCCATTTGGACCATAAATCACATTTTTCAATATCGTCTTAGATGCAACAGTTTACTGGTGTTGTTAACGCTATTATATTACTTTTTTTAATAAAGCAACATTTGGATCACATGACATTTCTGTGCAAATTGTGTCAATATGTAATTTAAAGGTGCGATCGGTAACATATGGCCATAATTTACATTAAGATTATTTACACAATGTGAAGGAACACCGGTGTTGAATGTAGACGTTTATTTATTGTGTTGCAGAGATATCTAGTTAGCGTGACGTTAGCATGCTAACCGGCTAGCACCGACCCTTCCGGCCTTTTTCACGAGCTCTCTTGGCGTTTAGTCTAATAAGTAAACGAATCAAACTCACAAAACGACAAAAAAGAAAGTGAATATTCTTACACAGAAAGTATTTTCCTCACTAAAGAGAAATATACTACTATACACCTTCTGAATTCAAGTTTCTAAGACGAGCTTAACTGCCTTCTTAACTCATCGTAAAACACATTTCATTCAAACGAGAGATAAACGAAATAAAAGTCACCAAAACGATCTTAGTTTATCTTTTCCACAATCACCTCTGGTTTGGTCCAAACAAATTCTCATTCCATGGAGTAAAATGGCCGGCAGATTTCGGTCACAGAAAAAATAGGCGAGACTCCAAATCTCTTGATGAGGCGCCGCCGGGGCCGTGTTTGACCGAGGCGAGGCGAACTGCTCACATGTCAGTGTGGCGGCTCTAATGTGTTAATATGAGAGCCGAAATGAAAAACAAGAGCTTCTGCAACATGCTTGCGCCGCTCACGCCTCCTGTGTGAGCCAAATATTGCAAACACATTAAATAGGTGTGTTTGACTGCATATTTTTCCTGGTGCTTCTGGCCTCTGTCCATGTCTCTCCTCAGTTTCTAGTTTCTTCCCCCCCCCCCCTCTTATCCTTTTATCACTTCCTTCTCCAGTCTGTCTAATGACGTGTGTTATTTTCCTTTCCCCCTTCCAGTTTTTTCTCCCCTCTTCCACTTTAGCTCTCCCCAAAGCAACACACTGGCTCATTTCTCCTTTTGGCTCGTCCTCTTGACAGGCTTTTATTTTAGTGTATGAGACTTAAGGTGGAGGAGAATTCACTGCTTTGTCCTTCGCGTAGTCGAACAGGGTTGGAGGAGTGACGAGGCGTTTGGATTTTAGAGATTGTGAACTTGTGCGACCTCCAGTCTTAGTGTGGCCTTCAGCTCCCACAAAGAAATGGGAAGAGAGATTGCACATTATAATTTTAGGTTGGTTTACAAAATCTCTTTATTTTTCCACTTTTTTGACCATAATTAGCCCAACCTTTCCCTGCAGGTTCCCTTTGTTCTTATACTGTCGGCTTTAGATATAAAAATTAACATGCTTAATTAAAATCCAGCCTATTCATCTAATGGCAACCGGCATTCATACTATGATTACCATCAGTATAGAGAATGACCAGTAGGCCACTGTAATCTTGCTGCATACTTCCACCACACATGCATATTATGAGAATATATGAGCATCTTTTGAGGCTTTATGCCTCAGTAAATGGACAGAAGCTGTTACCTGGCTGGCGTGGCTCCACACAGTCTTATCATCAGCCACTCAGAGAGCCACTCGCTCAGTGGATGGATGGCACACAACATCTGCACCTCAAACTGTCCCACGATGAATGGTCCCAATTATGGCCATGACCTTTCTCTACTCGCTCTCTCTCCAAGATTCCTTTCCTAGACTGTCTGTTGGTTTGTTTACCTTTCTGTCTCTTTTCACCCATGACTCACTTTCAGAGTTTTATGTTTTTCGTCCCCGTCCCCTGCTCTTCGTTTATATTTTCCTTTTGTTGGTATTTCATTTTTGCCTGTATCTTTCTCACCATAGCCACAACCTGTCAACCTTGTTTTGCCAAAATTGTAAAATTTGAGTTAAAAAAAAAACTTCATCTGACATCAAATAAACCAAAACTCAATTTTTCAAAGCTTTTGCCCTGGACCTCACAAATTGCCTGTGGGTCATGAGTCTCTACGCACAAAAAAATTATTAAACCAGGGGTGCTTCGGTGGTGCAGGAGAAAAAGCACTCAGGGACCGTTTTAATCTCCAAATGCACTGCTTTGAGCTCCATCAAACAATTGGCAGTAGGTAGGATGATGTGCGATCATGTCCTTGTTGCTTCTATAGTGACTCAAAATCGAAAGAAAATTAATCACCAATCACCAACTAATTAAGTATTGTTTCAGTTATTTTCAGGCAAATAAATTGCTGGTTCCAGCTTTGTAAAAGTAAAGATTTGCTGCTTTTTTTGTCATTTATAATAGAAAATTAAGAGTTTAGGCTGTTGATTGGACAAACCTAGCAATTTGAAGAGTTTGGGCTCTGGGAAATTGTAATTTTTTTGACATTTTACAGATAAAATAGATTAATCGATAATGAAAATAATAGTTAGCAGAAGCCCTATTAAACTGTAGGGAAAAAGTAGAGAATAGCCCAGTTCTTAAAACCGATCGCCTTCATGCTTTATAAATCATCATGCTATACCCTGACAGTTTTTAATCTAGAAGAAGAAGCACCTCCTTCCTGGTTCACTTAATCCAAACAATTAAGCCTAAAGGTAATGCTCTTCTCAGTTACCCACACTGGAGCCATTCACCAGCACCAGCATCCCATCTGTCTGTCCAATTAGCTTCACCTGCAGCGCGCTGCTTTCATCTCCCTAAATGCTGATGTTGGATGTTAATTAGAGCCAGGGGCAGATGGAGGATCAAAGCCTAATGACAAGAAACATGCTGTTGACCAATGGGCGAAGGTCACAACAGGTCAATTCACAACTGTGTGGCCTCTCTAATGGAAAACTGCCTTGTCGGTTTTCTCATGGAAGGGAGGTGATGCAGAGCAGGCTGGATTAAAACCACTGTGGATGAAGCGGTAAAATAGCTCGCTATATTATGTACTGCACATCATGATTTAATTTGATTAGAGTAGTTGTGCGACAAGAATCATTTGAGCATCTCTCGCCTTATTTGTCAAGCTACGTTATTTGGAGGCATTTCCTCCCAAGAAACCGTACGTGCGGCAGACGTTGCTTGTTTAATGCCAATGCACAACAACAACAACAACAAGAATTTGTTGTTTGTTGACTGAATTAAAATGCAAATTGATGAGGAAGAAATGCTTGTTCAATCAACAGTAGACACTGTAGCTAGTTGAACAGATAAAGAAAACGACTCTTCCAAAAGAAATGGGATTGCCATCAGTGTAAAATCCAAAGTAAAAGTGTTAAATAACTGGACTGGTAAGGGGGCAACGCAGTGCAAAACCACCACAGCATCAGAAATGATCAATTAGGACTTGACTGCAGAAAAATCGTTATGCATGTTGAAAGAACTGTCCTCCTCTTTTTTCCATTAATTTACTGTGCACAATCTTGAACTGCGTACCCAGCTGACTTATTGTGCCGCTGATGCTCTTCACCCCCTCCCACAGTATTCAATTATCTCTCTCTGCTCCCTCTCTCACTCTCTCCTCTCCTCGTTTCCCCTGTTGTCACTCCCTAACTTTTCTTCCTGTGTGTCTGTGTGTTATGCCTGCAAGGCAGAAGAAGACAGATGTCTCTTTTCTTAACCAAAAAAGACTGCGGGAGAGCGCTGCGGCATATGAATGGGATGATGAGGTCGAGGAGTGTTTTGGTCTGAGGGTTCCTCTCCCCAAACGGACAAAAGTCATGTTTACTTCACCGAAAGGAAAGGAGATAAAGAGGCCATCTTTGAACTCGGCTGTCTCTAGCGAGAGTGGATCAATTACATATCAAAAAATAAATCTTAATGGACCTGTCTGTTTAGATAAAAGGTTGAATAACATGAAATAACAGAAATGCACATCCCTTGTGTTGACACGTTTGGATTGTCAGATAAGAGTGTCCTCTGCTGTATTCCTGACGGAGAAACATGGCTTTCTGACTGAAACTCTAGAGATTTTAGATCAGACCAGATTTTTTGGAAAGACGATCTGTTGTCTCCTCTGTGAGTAAAGGAAAGTATTTCAACAATCCATCCAAAGTCACCTGGGTTTTGTTTGAACTTATAACTGGCACCTTCACAGTGAGAACGGGGCATTTGAGAGGTCATGGGCAGTTACTGGGCCTAACTGTTTCTCCTGTCAAGTAGTGATGGTAAGACTAAACTCCTGAAAAGCCAGTGAACTATTTAACTTTTATTGATTCAGACTGAAAGGCAAACCTTTAATGCCTTTTGTTTTTGAGTTAAATCAAAGAATTAGGCAGGCCGGGCTTCAAACATCACCATTTTTGGACTTTAAATGTAGCAAAGTAAGATGTTTGAGATCTTTTGTTGTTTATATTGTTTGTTCACATACTGGCTCATTGGCAGTAGTAGTATTTGCTAATGAGACAGCCATTGGCTTTCGTATTTGTGACACACCAAATCTAGCTCGCCTGGTGCACATTTGAATCTCAGATTTTTGGGAATTGCGCAGACATCTCCTCCATCAGTAGAGGAATGTGAAAACACTTTTCTAGTGACAAACTTTAGAAAGATACAAGTCAGTACAGTCCAGGTCGGACATTTTAGGGGACGTAAACAGAAGAAAAACAGATTTTTGAAAATACTCAAAAAAGTACAAGCACACAAAATGTTGCTACAGTAATGAGAGTAAATGTACTACTTTCATCCCCAGTCATAAGTGGATTGTGGGTTAACATGGTGCACTTACGCCTGAATAATCTGTGTGTGTGTGTGTGTGTGTGTGTGTGTGTGTGTGTGTGTGTGTACGTGTGCGTGCGTGCGTTTTAGAGAATGCTGGGGAATTTCGCCTCTGAAATGAGCCATGGAAAACACGTCGTCATGTCTCCTCCGCAGCAAGGAAGCCAGCTGGAAAAAACTCTTTGCACATCTGACTCATCCAAGAAAGGAGGATTTTTAACATCAAAAATAACCAACAGCTTATATTTGTTTGTTTTTTAATACACAGACAGTGTTTACGCTTTCATCCCCAAATATAATATTGCTTTATTGCTGGACACACTGTACTGCCGTTAAAACAGCAAGAAAAACTGCACTTATCTGGTGTGCGTGCGTGTGTGTGTGTGTGTGTGTGTGTGTGTGTGTGTGTGTGTGTGTGTGTGTGAATAAATCTATATATGAATTCCTACCTGTACAGATGATGAGATTATGATGAGCAGGAGCAGATTCCAAGCAGCAGCACACGCAGATTGAATATCTATTGTTACTCTAACTGTATTTTTTTTTTTTTTTTTTTTTTTAATTTTTGGTAACTTTGAAGAGCGCATTCTGGACTCGCCATGTAATTAGCAGTAGCAGTTGCTGACTCTCATTCTGGTACAATCAATTATTGTGCACCTCTTGAGGGGGACTTGAACGGGAAACTATGTCATGACTGCACTGGAAAAAAAAAATCTAGTAAATTAAGGCAGGCTTTTTAGCAGCAGCTGAAGTTCTCTGATGCCCAGTAATCCCAGATGCTCATAGGCCAAGAGTATGTTAAAGCTGTGGGTAGCCCCAGGGTGTGTGTGTGTGCGCATTTAACCCTACTTCATTGGCTGCAAATGCCCACACGGTCTGCTGCTGTTGATACAATTTTGCTCTTAGTCAACAGACCTGTTTGAATATGAAATATATCCTGGCTTCTCTCATGACATATGATAGATATTACAGGATGTCCACCCAACTAGATAACAACAAAAATATGGGGAAAAAGTTTCAAAGTTTTATTGTCATATGTACAAGTACAGTGTACAAGGTACAATGAAATTCTTACTTGAATGCTTCCTCAGAGCAGGAAGGAAAACATTCAAGTGACTTTGTTCTAGTTTTGGAAATGGTGCATATTTGGACCTGTGAAATGAAGTAACGGTTGTTCAAGGACACACAGAAGGTTTTTGTGAGACAGCAGAGAGCTGTAACCCTGGTAAAATGGGTCATCCTGGAATAGTTTTTGGTTGTCCACCTGTCCCAAATCCATGGTGTCAACCCTATTGGACAGCTAAACTGTCCCTCAAAACACCTGAGCCAATAGGAAGCAGTCTTTGGCAGCCTTTGGTCCCGCCCCTTCCCTTTGTGCAGTCTCATTCATTCCATGCTGAGCCACCTGTGGGAGAAGGACGCAAACTTTTCACTGAACCATCTCTTAAACCGCATGGACTGGAAACCGGGAACTGGATCTAATCGGATGCATCCAAGGAATTGGTGAGTGAATCTCACTCCAAACAAAACCAAACAACAAGCTATGCTAATGCTAACAAGCCATGCGGCAGAATTCATTTCACAATGCAAACTCTGACCAGCATCCAACTACTCAACAGTGTTGCTACTGAACAATGGTGAGCCATGTTAAGCTTGGTAATTCCTGTGGAAGTTGGGATGGCAAGGAGACCTGGACAATTCTTGAAATGTTTGATACCCATGATTTATTTTTGCCTGTTTACCTGAACAGGTCAGGTTTTTATTGCCGGAGCAATAAACGGATGGCGAGCTAGAGGGAGGAACCCTGAAGATGTAGCCTGAAGCCTGGCTCCCCTAGGCCCATTCCCCCCCACTGGTGTGGTAGGACTGCATACTGTGCCAATTAATCTCTGACCAACTTTTCATTATATTCACTTTATTGTGAACTCAGAACTCAAATGGACTTTGCAATTGCCAACAATTTTTCCCAAGGCACACAATTCTCAGGTTTAAAGGTGCACCGATGTCCCTTATAAGATACCTCCACTAATAATCATGTTTAAGTGTGTTTAACGTGAATGAGATTGTGCCAATTATGTCAATGTTGGTCTTGTGATTTCATTGATTTGAAATAATTGTTGGGATTTGTGTATACATAAATTGAACTGATTTGATTGGGATATTAATGGGTCCAACTGCTGGTAGTACTTGAACTCCTGAACATATTGAAGCTTGTAATACAACAGCTCATTTGAAAGGCCATATTATTTATTTAGTTATTTATTTTGCTGTTTTTTTGCCTTGATCACACTACATCAAGTGTTTTTTGTTTTTTTGTTTTTGTCTAAACTTTTCAATACAGCCGGTGAATTCAGTTCTGTGTCTGTGTGTTTCATTGAGTTTCACCCAGCTCCATAGCCGAACCTATACTAGCCCTATACTCTATTGATGAACTACTTTATGTTATATTATAATTATATATATATATATATATATATATATATAAGATT
>JBBPCS010039449.1:0-20725 GCA_037974645.1 Hollardia meadi
AGTCGAGGGGGCATCCCAGGACAGAGCTGGCCTTCTTGATCAGTTTATCGAGTCTCTTCCTGTCCGCAGCCGATATAGTTAGATACCAGTTCTGTGAGCGTGCCATTATCTGATATACAACCAGGAGGATTATTATGCACCTTAGGGAGTAGGTAAAAGGCTGCCAGGGTGTTCAACCATAAAACAAACCATTTCATCAGTATTGACAGAACCCTCATCTAGCACCTCTTTCAGTCATGCAATAATTAAAATGTGTTTGCCCTATCTGTGTAACTTAACCCTTAACTTTTTTTGTCTCCAGCTCCTCTAATATGATATTAATCTTCTCTGTCAGGAATCCTGCTTTTCTGGATCTTCTGTTTTCATTTCCAGTGCATTATTGTGTTAGCATATGTGGGCATGCTAACATGCTGAACTAAGATGGTGAACTCCTTACTCTGCCTCCAATTGGCTTTTCCTGCAATTCTTACCCCAACCCTAACAAATCTCATGCCTAAACCAAACCAACCCAACCAACAAAGGCAACCAGTCAGAAGCAGTGTAGGGCAGGTGGCAGCGGGATCCCTAGTAATGTGTCAGAGCATATTAGCATTTAGCCTCAAACATCACTGTGCCTAAGTACAACTTCATGGAGCCCCTATAATATAACATGTAACAGGCTTCAATTTAAAGGGGCTGTTTAATGTCTTTTGTGGCTCTCTAGGAGCTTTTTCAAGACTGATAAAATAACCCTGATGATGTCATTCGGATTATATTTCCAAAGCCTTGGAGTCTAAAAAAAACAGAAGCCCTGCGTTATAAACTGAGGGTTGTGGAATTTGAAAGACGTAGGCATTTAGCAGACATAGATGGTCTAGCAAAAAGATTGTAACATTATGGGAAGTCTACCAGTGTCTATCCACTAAATTATCGCCTTATAAATTTGTTATGGCAAAGGATATTAAAAGACAATACCCACCCCACCAACACCCCCCTCACCCTGTTTCCATCCGGTAAATCATAAAGAAGTATTCGCTTTCGTACCACCAGACTACAGAGCATAATAGTTGTTCTTGTTTGCATAAAAAGACTACAACTTGAAGTTCATTGTTCAACCATGTGTTGTAGAATGACAAATAAAAGAACCTTTAACCTTGAGACATTTGCCTGTGGACATATCTAACTGACACAAAGCACAATTTGAATTCTTTTGGAGTTGTTGCCAACTTGCCACACCTGACAAGTTCAATATTCACTTTCCATTTAGCTGTCTTTTGGTCTCCACCAAGTCCTGAGAGAATTATCTGAGGGTACACTCACACCTGTAGTTACATTCATTTGGTCCAGACCACGTAAAAAAACATATATTGTCTGCACAGTTTTCACACTTACTTATTACAAATGAACCATTAACTAGGATACGTACAAGAATGAAGTCATATGGACTGATGGGTAACAGATTAACTGGACAATGGTTACAACTGCCATTTGAACATGAGCACTGTATATCAGTTTGTATATAAATAGCGACAAACATAAAACTGGACAAAAAAAAAAATTCAATCTAAGCCAAACTCCTTCACACTCAACACAGACTGTGATGATGATGATTGCTTTATTTAATAAAATTTTATTTCATTTTATTTTATTTTATGAGAACTATGTCCACCAGGGGGTCGGGGAGTCTGGGATCGCTGGTCGGATGCTTCTGCTTTGCATTCGTTTCTGGTGTGATGCTGTCTTTTTCGCTGCATGTGATGGTATGGGTTTGGCAGTTTGGGTGGGGGGTTGACTCTTTGGGGGGGGTGTGTGTGTGTGTTCCTGTGCTGTTGCAGGGTGCTTGGCTTTCTCAGCCTTCGAGTGCCCCTGTTGGTGTTCAGTCGTTTTCAGTTGATGTTATTGTTTTTATTGTGTGAAGCACTTTGTGTTACTTTGCTGTATGAAAAGTGCTATACAAATAAAGTTTGATTGATTGATTGATTGATGATGATGATGATGATGATGATGATGATTATAAATGCGTAATGCTTAATCCTAAAATCCTAAAAATGCTGAACCTCAAATTCAAAAGAACTGCTGTGATACACAGATTAATTCAATTACTGTATGCCAAACCTGTAGCAAACCTTTCTCTGGAGAATCAGTATTTTTACTTCATTACTTGACTTAAAACTTAACATGGTTATGACATGAGTTTATTTAATGACTGTAGTAATACAGTACTTGCTACAGATCTTGAGGTCTTGTGAGAGTGTTCCTCACATTGAAGCAGATTTCAAGATCTTGCGAGAGTATGGAGCTGAGGCAGAGACAGGTCTCGAATGCAATTAATTTTCTCCTGATTCGTCTGACTGAAAAATGCCATTTTAGTGTCAGAATGTTTGGAAGACGTGGGTTGTGAAAAATTGGTCTAAAGTTTACTTTGGTGACTATGGGGCGAGAGAATCAGTCTTAATCTGTGCTCATGTTCACTTCTCCCTTAATGAATAGACTCAGGACCTGCCGCTAGCCTCCTAAAGTGGCAAAACCAACGTGACACAGGTACAGGAAATTGTCAGTGAACCGTCTCAGTGTCTCTACTAATATGCAGTTAAAATAATCACTGGTAAATGTATTTTTGCATCAGTCCGGGGAAAAGAATTACGATTTAGTTTCAATTAATTAGTTTAAGCGATTTTCTCACTCATACATGGCAGTTAAAGTAAATAGAAAATATAAACGGCCTAATAGCAATGTTAAATGGTTAAATAATGCATGTTAACGTTACATTACCATATCACAACAGCGAAGCAGAAATGACTTTTAACATGGGGCCAATGAAGAAACTGAGCACTGTTCAATTGGTTACTCAAAGTTTATTAATACTGAACATATTGTGTCCAAATTGCACCAAATTCTACACTGCACACCCGCAGCTCCCCAGCAATACACCTGACAACTATGAAGCAGACTAGACAGTTTTCTACATATTTGGATGACAGACAGATTCCTTGCTTTGTAGTTAGATGATAAAATCTCTTATTTATTACTTATTTACTATTACAAAACCCTGTGACTGCTTTGCTTTCAGACCACAAACTAACTGCACCAGAAACCACCTGGAACCAAAAAGTCTTGGTCATAGTTTGATCCACACCAGAGCCAATGACCTTTGTGAATGAACTTATTATGTCCAGCTCCATATCACTGCTTTAATCAAGGCTAGATTACTGTCAGTCTGTGGTCCAACTGCCAGAGCCAGAAAGGACAGGGACTGTCTAAGAGTCTTGGCATGGCCCTTGTTCTGACATATCATCCTCTTTTTGGATGGTCGCTGGATAATTTAATTTAACTCTTTACGTGTTTAATGCACAACTTCTTTGGGACCCTCAACACATGGGTTGCCTTGTGTGTATGTCAGTGCTCTCCGCTGTTTAGAAGCCAAAATGACTGCAGTCTCCCAGTGGACAACACTGATTGCATGTGTCGACAGGAACCAGACAAAACTGGAGATATACTGTTCTGTGGCTTAACCACATAGTGTGTGTGTATATGTGTATATAGTGTATGTGTATGCATGAGTTTATTGGTGAATGAGTGCAACTGTGTGTGTGGCAAATGCCATGAGAGTAGAAAGAAGTTAACTCTGACCAGAATTATAGTGTATTGCTCAATCTAGAAGTGCTGCTGACACAACCCTTTAATTACTGTGACTAAAGAGTCCTTGGGTGGAAGCCTGAATAAAAAACCTGGGATGTACTACTCTGCTAAACCTATGCATAGTGCCATCTCCATGTCACCACTATAAAATTGCCTGTGGGTACATGTTGGTTAACTTGCAAAGATCCAAAAACATAAGTAGAATAGAGTGAAACAACACAGAACCCAGAAAACATAGGGGGGTGCAGAGTCTCAGTCAATGTTGTAGGCCCAAATCAAGAAAACCAGTTTAACAATTGAGCATTGAATCAATCAAGTCAATTTTCAGTGGGCTTTAAAATCAGTACAGTGTACGTCATCCTCTGTCCTAAGACCCTCGATTCCAGTGAGGAAAAACAACCCCAAAACCCTTTTAATAGGGAAAAAATGGAAGAAACCTCAGGAAGAGCCACAGAGGAGGGATCCCTTTCCCAGGAAGGACAGACGTGCAATAGATGTCGTGTGTACAAACCAATCAAAATCACAGAATATACTAATTACAATGACAAAATTTCTAGTACATATAGATTCTGAAATAAATGTGAAAAATGTGGATCCAGGAGGACGACTGAGCAGTTGATGTGTCGCCAAGTAGCATTCAGAGCATACAATCTCCTCTCAACATGGTGACCTGGAAGAGGACAGGCCATACAAGGAAAATCAGCAAGGAATCACAAGCTACTTAAGACTATTTATTTATGTTGAACAGGGATATACAGATTGTAGAATAGGCCAGAGGGACTTAACAGACCACTCTTGGGTTTATGTGATGTTACATGTTGATGGTAGACAGCAAAAACATTGTGGAGGCTTAACATTGGCATGTTGAGTGACACTACTTTTAGGAGGTCAATGCAGGCAGATCTTAGCTACCAGACAATGATAACAGGAGAGTGAACCCCTGTGTTTTATGGGATGCAGCCAAAGCTGTTGTCAGGGGGAAGATCATAGCCAGGACAGCTGCGTTGGAAAAGATACAGTACAAAAATCTTTAACACTACAGGGACATTTGAGAGATCTAGAACAAGCACACATTGTCAATAACGAATCCTCTAGTGTACAGCAAATTAGAAATGTCAAGCTTGAAATAGATAAAATACTAAGTGAAGAAGTTAAGAAAAACATAAGATTTATGAAGCAAAGATATTATGAGGCAGGAAGCAACAGAATTATTAGCTCTGAGGCTCATAAAACAACAAGAAAATAATACCATGTATAAGATTAGATACCCAGTTACAAAAGGTAACTAGCAGCCTGGATGGTATACAAGAAGCATTTGAAAAATATTTAGGCAGACCAGGTTAATAGACATACAATTGTTGGATTTCTGGATTCTTTACACCTCCTCACACTAGGTAAAAAGATTAAAGATAAACTAGTCTCACCAATAACTAAAGAGGAAATAGGTAAAGCTATCCCAAAACTGAACACTGACAAGTCAACTGGTACTGATGGTTTTGCCCCAGAATTGTACAAATCTATGAAAGAACATCTGCTCCCTTTGCTGGAGTCCTGTTGTAATTATGTTTTATAGCGCTCTCTGAAACAACGATGGAAAAAAGAGCTGGATATTAATAAAAACTGAAGACGTGGCTGAATGCAGTCCACCAGTCAGGCAAACCTGCTTTGATTTACTGTTCACCCCATGACATCATCCTTGTTTGCAGTATACAGTCAGTGGGCAGGCTCGGTGCGTGCCTCAATGATGAGCATTAAACACAGTGTAAGTGCCAACTATGCAAGTGTAAATGTACAAAAACACTGGCCTGAGTGCAGACAGAGGCACAGATAGCCTTTGCCTCGGCATTCAGGAAAGGTAAGCTAGTACCTAGTAGTAAGTCTATACAATGTATAAAATTATGAATTATGAATATGAAGAAATTATTTAAGACAAACTATCATGTGATCCAAATTTTTCTTTCTAGCTTTGCTGTGACAGTCCCCTCCCCTGATCGCACATCACTGATACCAGCACTGATATGCACGGGTTTATTTTATATTCATGCCACTCGTGTTTATGCAGACAATATCTATTGCTCTCAAAACCAACTACCCACACATACATTTGACAAACACACAGGCATATTTTAATCATTGAATGCACTGATATGGCAGGGCTGCATTCTTCCAGCCCTGCTGAGCCTTGCCAAGCAGAGTAGCAGAGAAATGTCTTAGATCACTGTACTCTGACATGTTTGGCTGACCTGATAGGAATTTGCTGATAAGAAGGAAAAGATACAGCACACTGAGAGGGCCAAGCCAAGGGGGTGAGAAAACACACAGGAGTGTCAGGTTAAGCAAAAGAACATAAGAACATAAACAAACTACTCACTTGACAGGTGCTTTGTCTGTCCTTTGACCTAGAATTTCTATATACAGTATGATTCTCACATGCTTTCACACACATACTACCCACAGATTTTTTTAATGGCTACCTGTGTGAGATAAGACCTAATGGCAGTCAGAGCATGACGAATGATTGAGTGTGAGCGTATGTATGTACATGTGCAGAGTGCCTGTTGGCGAGGATGTGGAAAGCAGCATTGAGAGTGTTGATGGGATCTGTCAGCACAGCCAGCCACTGACAGGGAGACAGAGTAACCTGCCCATGGCTCCTCGGTGTCTCCTGAACTGGAATTCCTGGGAATTCCAGCCAGCTCAGATTGTTATCAGATCCTGCCAGTCAGCCAAATCATTTTGTTCTTACTGAGCAAAAAACAGTGTACCAGAGAGAAATTAATCACTAACAAATCACACAATTGGGTGTTTTTAAATCTGAACATATATTTTTGTTACTTTTGTTAATTAACAGTATCGGAATTTTTATCACAAGAATGTGTGGTGGTCTCATAGACAGCTATAATAAACAGATGGAGCATCTGGGTCCGAAAAGTGAAGCCAGTGCACCAGTGACTGGATTCTTTCTAATAGCCCATTGTATGTAAGCTTATGAGAAAATGACCCTAATTGTCACTTGATTTATGACCTCAGTAAACAGTTTCCTAATGAGTTTATGGTCTCAGTCATTAGTTTTAAGCCTTCTTCAATACAGCATGATGTCCATTTTATAAATTATGGTCCCATTTAGACTAATATAGACAATAAAGAAGGTTAGGCTTTAGGGCGTGGCTCATTGTGATTGACAAGTCACTAGCACACTTAGTGTGTCCTTGTGTTCTCAGTCAGATCCAATCGGGATAGAGGTGTATCAATGTGTATCCTCCTCAACTCCACCATCTCATCTAAATATGGTCACTTCTGGCTCCACAAAAACAAGATGGTGACGGCCATAATGCCAAACTTGAGGCCTCAAAACCGTAGTCCACAAACCAATGAGTGACATCACAGTGGCTTCGTCCACTACTTTAATATAATACTGCTATCATACAGTATATGGTTGGCCTAAACTTCAAACAAAGGACTGTTACCCAGTCCAAAGGAAATGTTCTTAAATTCCACTGAGGGGATATTTAAACCACAATAACAAAGCCTTTAGTGTCTTAAAACAAACCTCTATGATGAACTTGCCTGGCCATCTGGATCTGAGAGACTTCTGCTGTGTATGGACTGGATCCTTTTCAAAACCTCTGTTACCTCAGTAGATAGTGTTGTTCTGACTTTAGAGCTGTCAAAGGGTGAGTCTGGTGATATTCTCTATTTTTTTATTGAGTTCCAATGAGTTGGTCCTGCTAGCAAGTATTGTCTGTGTATCCAAAGTCTGATATATCTTCTTCCGCTGTGCCATAGAGCTTCACTGTTGTCCAAAAAAAAAAAAAAAAATTACATTGATAAGGCTGTTGCCCCAAATACTCACTAAAGCCCCAAATATTAATTTGCTGCTGATAATAGTTCCTAACAAATGCACTACTTCCTCCTGTTTCAGTATCATTTAATAAAAACTAAAGTGTCCAGCTGTTTTACGAAACAACCAAGTCTTTTCTAAAACATTATTAACTATTTGTGAGCCTTCTTAAAGATTTTCATTTTCAGTACGAACAAGTAGGGAAGAGTAGGGAAGTCAGAGAGTATTGAGAGACTTGTATATTGTTGTTTTTATGGGATTTATTGACAATTAGAATAACACAGAATAACACCCGTCTTATCATTTAAGACATTTTTGCAGACTCAGCCATGAACATTAAACAGTCAGTCACTGTTTCCAAAAAAAACCCACAGAGGTAATGTTAATGAGCTGGATCTATTATTCATAGGCATCTTCACAACATTTTGACATGCATGCTGATTTTTGAGGTGTGAGCATGTTGCTGTGGTAACAAACACTTTGCAGTCTAACTCATCTGTCAACAGATAAGAAGATGCTTGTCCCCTTCCCTCTGAAATAAAAATAAGTGTTTGTATGATACTGGGGTTTAACATTACTGAGAGGGACTTACTCACCATTGTTTGCTCTTTCTAACAAACATACGATGACCCATGATCCTTTTAAACCAATGATGTCTCACATCAGTGCACTGCACACTACATTCTTCAAGACTCATTGAATCCTCAATTTTTCCAAATCAAATATCCTTTGATCTCTTAGCAGCGGAATGTGTGTTTTCCTGTAATGGATTCCATTTTGGAAAGACAAACAAAAAGTCTGAACACATGAAGCAACATTCCAAGAAATGTTCACAGATGTGATCTGTGTACGCTCCAAGATTTTTAACTGGGACTAGCTTTGATAAAGCTTACTGACAAAAGGGAACATTTACTGCTCTGCAGAGTCCAAACATTTATTCGTCTTCAACAGCTGCATATGAAAAGACACTACTGAAAGAGTGATCCAGCCCTCCTCTATCTGCCAGCTGGTCTATTAGTTCAGCTGCTACGTTGACTTGGACAGATGACATGACACTCCACCTTTGTGCTTTTCTCATTCAGTTTGGACATACTGTAATGTGCACCATGACATCTGGAAGAGCTTACAGGCCTGTGCTATAATAGAAACCTTACCCCAACTTTGGACAGGAAGGACATGTTCAATAAGAACGTAATTGTCTCTATAATTTGAGAAAATGCATATGTGACATGGGATTATAGGCAGTGGGCATATATTTGAACCCCAGAACATAATGGGAGTCAATTTGGCTGTCAAGCATCTTTAACCTGACCTGTGAGGTCACCTTCTGGCTGAGATACTTTAGACTAATACTAATATCTCCAGAATACAACTCTGAAGCCTTACTGGTGCCCGGTGGAGCAGAAGGGTTAGGGCTACCAGTAGTAAGGGTAAAAGAGTATAGTTTATCTGAAAGGTATAAGGTTCATTCTCATTTCCTGGCAACCTGCCAATTAGATGATGGTGGGCAAACTGACTTAACTTGAATTAGAGAGAATCTCACAAGGGGCGAAACAGTGGTCCTAAAAAGGTTCTTCCTATGTGGAGTATACATATACTATGATTAACAAAATGCAAAGCGAACTCCCCAAAAGCGTTTGACATGTCTTTTGAAAATTTGATGAAAATTGTGACCTAATGGTTTGGTAAGAAGAAAACCAAACCAAAACCACAAGGATCCATCCTTACTGCACCATTATCCACAGAAAACTTGATGGAAGTCCGACCTTTAGTTTTTGCCACACCTTGTCATGGAATAATAATAGGCAAAACCTAATTTGTAATCATGGTGTCACGGGACAAAATTATTATTAATCATACACTAGGGCCATATCTTGCTCTGAAGCAAACATCTGGATGGATAGACAGACCAACAGAATGACATCATCATACTGAAATGTTGTTAAGACTGAATGTAAAGCAAATTTCTAGAGGCAGTGCATTTGCAAATAAGGTGAGTGCCAGGGTGGGTGTTCTGAGGTGTCACAAACAGCACATTAACTGCAGTTAATTACAGCTTGGTCATAACTCTGGCCAGTGCTTTTTATCAGTTATGGTAACACTATAGTCAACAAAGTAATTGGTGAGATTACACTATCTAAACCACTTTATCTAGAGGCAAAGCTAAAGGCAAGCACACCTGTAATGTGGCTAATAATGCTTCATTGCACAGGTTTTCTTACGGCTATGGCAAGTAAGGTCAAAGTTGAACCAGGAAGTCAGTCTATAAACTGTGATGGATATATATGGTCATTTTACAGTTGGCCTTTGTTATCTTTCAAAACCTTTGGGCTTTTCTAGGGCCAATTACCCAGGTGATGATCTTTTCATAATCATCAGTACAGATTTCCAAAGTGTATGTACAGCTAGTTCATTGTCTGTTTGTGCAGTTTGCTATTAGAAAAAAACACTCATGAGGTCATATGCTTTCTAAATGAAGGCAGAAATTCCTGTTGTCAATCTGAATACATATTTGGACACAGCAATAAGCCTCTAACACAAGACTTGACAGGATAAGCTCTATATGAAAACATGGTGTAAGCATTCAACATTATTTATTCTTTATCTATTTATCTCCATTACAAGGATGTTTTTGCTGTCATAGTTTCTTTACATGTTTAAGACAGGTTTGAAGATTTCTAAAATCCTTTTAATACTATTTCTTTTCATTTCTCTTTTCTAATAACAAAAGAAAATGCGTTCAGTTTTGTATGTTTTCGTCAGGGCACCATAAACCAACATCCTCTATATGAACTCTGGCATGGCTTGCAAATCATTTCTCTAAACGACATCCTATACTTCTTTCCTTACAGCAACTCCTAGAAGAATCATATGCTTTTGAGGTTCTATCAGGGAGGTATTGAACTATCTTGTCTATCCTAAGTACATATACACACTGTAGATCAGGTGTGATTTATAATTAAAGTAATCTTTTTAGATTTGAATTTTACAAAGTATAAAAAGCAACTAGTTTTACAGATATTTGATTTGGTTTTCCTATGATTTTAAGCTGTCCTCTCACATCCTGCTCTTCACTGTTCCAACAACAGGAACCTATAGAGCATTTGTAATAGAACATGTCACATCTCATCAGTTTATCTTTGGACAGTTTTAACCTGTGTCTCAATTCAAGAGGTGACACTTCACACAGAAGTCTTTATGAAATTGGGGGGGGGAAAATGATATTATGCAGCAGCTTGAAAAAAAAAAATTCTGTTCCACACATCAGTGCGCCATGATTTATTTACCAGTTAGCTCAGCTCAGGTCTCGTTCGTGTTAGTGTTTTGAACATTTTCCAAGAGAAGTTAAACATTTTTGCACATATTTGTGGAGACAGTGTCTAAAGGTAGTCAACTTTACAAAGGATGCGAAGACTAAAATAGAAGAAATGAATGCTGAATTTAAGGAGAAAGTGACTTAATACTAGTCAAATTATCTGTCCATGCAGCAAGATCATTTTACTATATATATTTTACAATAAGTTGGAGTAGCCTCTGATGAGCTTTCAAAAGGTTTGAAACAAGAAATAGAAAATGCTAATTTTTTTAGATCAAATCACTTGAGACTTGCTACAGCAAAAGTAAATTTTTTTTTAAAAACAACCAAAAAAACACTGATTATAAGCACATAATTCTTATTTCAAGTTTTTTGCAATCTTATTTTTAGCACAATCTGAGAATAGAAATCTTAAAGTTAGACCAATATGAGGACATGAACCTCTAATCACTGGTTTGGGAGGCATGTATTCCAAACACTGCACCATCATCACAGCTGACAGTTAATGAGGTTTCTTTCGTAGCACTAATGCCAATCAAAGGGTCTACCTCTAATCCAGATTGAAATATTTCATCAACTAAAGCTGCCATTGCTAAGTCTATAATTTCTATATCTCTAATTTATATTTTTCCTGTTTTTGGCTGGGTTGCAAAGCCAGACCTTAAGATGCAGTTGTCTGTTGCTGAGTAGCTGAATAGCTGAGTGATGAAGTATGGTCTGGCCGAGTGTTGGCATTTCTCCATCGACCAATGTGATCTGATGGGATGGCATATGAATGGCATGCCACTTTAATAATAATAATAATAATTGATAGAATTTATATAGTGCTTTTCTGAACACTCAAAGACGCTTTACATTTAAAGGCGAAAGGTGAAATTTAAAGGCCATTTCACATGTCATTTCACACATTTGAAGCTTTTCGCTTGTCAGCGGCGTCCGTATTTTATGAGTTTTAGACATGCAGGAGACAACAACATCAGATGACCTACGGTCGCAGTTTGGTTACGATTAGGCATAAAAACAACTTGGATAGGTTTAGGGGGGAAAAAACATCATGGTTTGGGTTAAAATCAGTTTCTTTATGTGACGTAAGTTCAAAACACTGAATGAATCAGTCTGTATACAAAGTTGTTCTTGTCTCAACTGACAACATTTTCACGTGTTAATGACGTAGAATTAAATGCTTTATTCATGCCTCTATTACATGTTGGATGAATATACTGTACCTAATCTCCACACTGTTCATTCAGAATAGTGTCTTAGAGTTCCACTGCCAACTGGTCACAGTTGCGCTCTTGTTTTCAGAACCGTCCGTGTGACAATGGCAGCAATTCACAGCACTGGAAATAGCACTGGGGCCATGACTTGTACCATTGTGGAGTTGAAAGGTATGTGCTAATTCTTCTGACCTTTTCAGGGCAGCAGAGGACAAAAGATAACAGAGTCACTGAAGGGGTTAGGGTGCCAAACTGATCTGGCAGAAGTTCAGAGAGACTCTGCTACAAAGCAGGCCAAAGGAAACCAATTTAGCCCACCCAAGGTCATGGCTCCTAGGCAGCTGGAGCAAAGAGAGCGTCACAGCTTGTGTCTGCCATAAAACCTCAACATTCTCCTCTGATACTAAGCCCCACTATACATATCCTATGGAGGAAAGACTTTTAATACCATACAAGGAACCATTATCTATCTATATATTTCCTCATGTTGTGTAAAATTTGTTAAATCCATGGTGTTATTTGGAATTAGAAACTTACAGTGCTATGGTTTCTCACTAGTCCTCAGATTCTATTTCCATTTGCCTTGACATGTATAACGGGCAGGAGGGCTCTTGGTCAGTGGAGATTTGTCTTTGATGTTCGCTGTGGTTTCTGAGTGATGATGTGAGATGGGAGGGTGGGTGAAGCAGCAGTTTCCCAGACACACATACACCACAACAAACATGCTAGGATTAGCAGACAGCAGGGTGACGCACAACTGATAGCCATCAATGTACTCAATCCTTTTCAGCCGCACCCAGAGGCTGTGAATATTCTTTACACACCGAGTGAAGTGTTAACTGATGATTTTTACCAGACACGACAGCATGGCTGGTATTGTTTTCACCTTGTGAGTCTGCGTGTTTGTGTGTGATCATAGCAAAATGTAGTCCTGGAGAGCCGGAATAGGGGGTAAAAAGTAGGGAAGGGTACATCTGCCTTCTCCCCACACACACACACACACACACACACACACACACACACACATTTATACCCCTGGCCCACATTCATTTGAAACTGGCAATAGATAACTTTTTTTGCTTTAACTTACAATTATGAAGTAAATATATATTGCTTAGTGTAATGGCGAAGGAAAAATGCCACTGTCCATGTTTATGTTGGTTCCCTGTAAGCCTCGCTTTCACTTTACCATTCTTGCTGCCACCAGGCTGGAATTTTTGCGGAATAATGAAAGTTGGATTACGGCACCAAGGTAGCACGTCAGCCATTGTGGAACCAAAACAGGAAGAGGCATTGTTCTCCCTGGTCGCTATCCCCATGTAACAGTGGAATAAATTGAATAACTGTGGAAACAAATGAACTTGAAATAAAATCCAGAGTCCTCTTTGTCTGAGACCGAGACAAGACCGAGTAAAAATGCAGTCGATTCAGAGACAAGACCAAGACCGTCAAAAGGTGGTCTCGAGACCAAGACCGATCTCGAGTACTACAACACTAATGTGATGAGCTGGGATGAAAACGGGTTGTAACTGCAGTATCGTTAAGGTTAGCAAAATGAAACTACTGAGTTAAAGGCAGGGCAAGACTGTCATTATGATTTAATAATAACAAGATGGTCTGAGATGGAAACCCTGAACACTGATCTGCAGAGTTGAATACACTAGACACCCATCTTTGACCCATCTGTTAAAAACCAAAATGGTTTTATTTTAAGTCAGTGATTGGATTTATTTCTATTTTTTTTCTTGTATGTTAGTGAAATTTTGATCCTGGGTAACCAAAAAATATTTTGCTTTCCTCACTTTTCATGTTGTTTACTGCTGCAGTTGTTAGTCATCATCTGTATGTGTATGAGCATGCAATAATAGTAACATATTTTGAGCATGTACCTAAATTAATCAAATAACAAAAAGAATAAAGCTTGTGTTCGACCTGCACCTTTAAAACATGTATGTCTGAACTGAATCTAAATAAATAAATAAAATGTGTAGCTGTTCATGGCGCAGGTTAAAATAAAATATGGACATTATTTTTGTTTTTGTTTTTTTAAGTTCAAAGTAAGGAGTAGATCAAGTAGGACAAGTACAAGAACCCACATCAGCTTTCCCTCTCATGAACACTGCCAATTGTGTTCAGGAATAAAACTTGGGGTTTCTGCAGTGGTGGTAACAACTTTACAATGGAGATGCAACGATCGTTAGGACAATATGCTTTCCCCTGTTTGGTAACAGGATTATTGTATTTGGGCTTAAGCTAGTCATTTGATCATGTTTTGCAACTTTTTCAGAAACACACTATATAGAGAAATCTGGATAAGACGGACCCCCTGTTGTTTGGTTTTCTGAGAAGTGGAAACTGATAGAGCCAATTTTCTCTTTCAGTTAAATTATAAATAGACACTGTCCAGCTTAATGAATCAGTGAGATTGGGAGAAACCAGGAGCATATTAAATGCATAATTCATTGATGGCAGAATATTCATCCAGCTGGGGAAAGCCTGTTCCAGTTTTCTAACTGTTCTAATACTGAGCTCAGTAATGAATCAAAGGCATGTGGGGTTAGTCGTTTAGGATGGGAAGAAGACCGCCGTTTTTAGTGCTTGTGACAGGTCATCCACTGTAAATATCTCAACAACTGTTGGATGGGTTACCATGAAATTAGGTGCCCTAATAATTTATTGTAATAATCCTTTAATTTACCATTGCTATATTTCCATCTTCCATCTCTATCTTTCAGGTCAATACCAAGTTTCTGCAATACAAAAGGTCAGAGTGAAAGTTATGTCTTTGTCCTTGTACAGCATTGGGTTGCACAATGGAGGCGGCCGTGGCTCAGAAGGTAGAGCTCAGAAGGTCCACTGATCGGAGGATCAGTGGTTCAATCCCAGACCCCTGCAGTCAGCGTGTCAAAGTGTCCTTGGGCAAGATACTGAACCCCAAATTGCCCCCAAAGGCATAGCCATCGGTGTGTGAGTGTATGTGTGAACACTCTCGTAATGAGTAGGTTGCACCTTAGATGGTCTCTGTCTGAATGTGTGTGAATGGGTGAATGTGTTGAAAGTATTGTAAAGTGCTTTGAGGAGTCGGTAGACTTGAAAGGCGCTATATAAATGTAATGTGTATGTAGTTAGAATAGACTAACAGCAAAAACAAACAGGATAATAACAAATCAAAATAGAGCAATATATACAGTTATTTGTGTACATTCCCATTAGCCTCTTCTACTTTGTGTTTAATGCTAATTAGCAAAGGTTAGCATGCTAACACAATAAATAAACATGGTAAACATTATTCATGTTGAAAATCAGCATGTAAGCATTGTCATTGTGAGTATGTTAGCATGCCAATGTTAGCATTTTCTGAAAGCACTACTGTGTCTAAGTAGCATCACAGAGGTTGCTATATGACTGTAGACACTTAGTCTTAGGCCTATTTCCTGTATTTCTTACAGTGGGGTTGTGCTACAAGGTTTTTCTTTTTTACCGTATGTATGGATAGGAAGAATAATTACGGTGACCATTAAGTTATTCGACATGCATATGACATGAGTACAGTATTAAGATAGATTTGAAAAAAAATCTGAACATACCTTTTGAAATTCCAAATCAGGCTACAGGCCTCGAATAACAGCAACAACACTGTCTTCTGAGCGCAGGTTTTTCATTTGAAGCCCTGCCAGTTTAATATAAACAGCTAAATAGGAAACAGGTCACATTACAGGTTACACAGGAAACTATTATAAACACTGGTCACCACATGGCTACAGTCCATACTTTCCACCTGGAAAGTATACCTCAAGTTTAAACTTGGAAGACTGATGACACAAATGTGTCGATGAGGCTGAAGGTTTATAAAACAAATTTTTAAGCATTCAGGGTTTTTTTTCTAATCAAAGTGCCAGTGGCGATTCCTCATACCTGCTATAGTCCAGTGACACTGCAAATATGAATGGAGGACAGGCAGTCTTGTTTACTGCCATGATTAATTGACTGTCATAGGAGGAATTTAAGTGAAAATGTCTGTAACGAATAAGTTCTACATGTCACAACGCGATATAAAAAGATAAATAAAAGGTGAGAGAGACATTTTACAGTTGAAAAATCAAAAATCAACAATCACTCATTTGTCAAACAAGGAACCCCTGAGTTTTAAAACACAGTTGAACAGTCGCTTCCAGCAAGCCAGTTAGTGTTGCAGATTTCTTCTTCATATTTGGTGCTTCTTATGTCTCCTCATGGAGTATAGACATGTTGTTTAGCAGGGATACACAGTACGCAGCCTGACCTTTGCATTCAGCACACTGCCATGTATCCTGAGCTGGAAAAAGTCATAAACTGCGGGAGGTCAAGCTTTGTGCTTTTTCTTGTTCCAGCTCCAAGTTCCACACACAAACACACGTTTTCACAGTTTTTCCTTTAACAACATTTTTTCCTTTGATATAATCCGGGGTCACGCCCCCTGTTGCTATTAAGACCCTATAAAACAGTGGTGCTGGTGCCAGTTTGGCATGCTGTTTCCCCCTGACACTAAAGCCTGAGTGCTGTGCTGCGATGCTCACTTGTGAAATGCATGATTATGCAAACCAGGCTGTTTACCTTGGATTACAATCAATATCTAGGTGCCCTGTGAGATTTGTATTAAAGCATGCGGCAGCAGGCGGCTTTACCCTGTGAAGTGGGCAGCAGCTGTATGGAACAGCAAGCAGGACTGTGAGTGCCAGATAAAAGATGAATTATAGATAGCCCTATCCTGCCCCAGGGCTAAATGTGGAGGTGGGTGGTGTGGGGTGGCGGTTTGGGGTGTAGGTAGTGCATGTCTTGAGTAATGACTCTCAGTGGCAGTTCTTGAAAAGGTGAAAAGGTGGGCATATGTGTAGAAGGATTATAAATTACAGGATCTATTTTGTAGGGAAGATGGAGAGATGCAGGCACATGGCTCACTTATCATGCTGTGAATTTTTATTTTTTTTTAAATGGTTCAACTGTTAAAGATCGTCAGGGACAAGAATTTTCTTTCCAGTAGAACAGAATTACAATTTGGGGCTGCTCAACTTCAAACACATCGCAATACCTCAGAGAGTGACGGGCATGTAATTTCAACACTGTGTTAGATGTGCTGGTTTCAACTCTGATGCTGCAGCTGTGCAAAAGTTGTTAAATGTATACCAGCTATTAGAATGACATGAGTTTCAGTGAGCTCTGCACAGGATGGTGCAGTCCAAATTCCCAGGTGAGCTTCCATAGCTCCCCTACAAGTCTTTGATTCTTCTACAGGCTGCAACATAAGAGAGAGCTATTTAGTAAAAATCCTCAGCAAGAACTGGTTTGTTATCACTGAAAGTATTATATTTTATCTAACATTGTTGTATTTCATGCTCTAATACAGATAGAGTTGTTTATAAGATTTAAGATATGTTTATTATAGTAATGTTAGTTTCTATGGAATGGTTATGACGAAGTAGCACAGGTTGGTCTTCACCAAATAAGACAAATATAGACCTTCATATGAATTTGTTAATCTGTGAAAGACATTTAATAAATGACCACCAGCCCACCACACTAATTAAAACTGACCCCTCCCAACTGCAAATTAAACAAATTAGACTAAAAGAGAAAAGGTATGCAGTGGGAGGTGGCCAACTGCAAGGATGTGTGCGGTAGAGGTGCTGCCCCGCGTATGTGCATGTGCACGACAGCTAACGTGCAAGCACGTGTTAATGTTTAGAGTGAACAACTGACACAAGTAGTCCCACATTTTCTGTAGTTAAATCTGAAACTTGTGGAAATAATATAACAGCAGGATAAACGATATGATTGAGGATATTTTTAAATCAGCAACAAGATCAGCTGCTGCTGCTGACTTCAAAACTGCAAAACTGCAAAGAAAAATCTTAAACGCAGGCCTACCTTTTCTGGTGTTTTATTCAACATGTTAGTAATCACGCATCATGATTTAGATGCTGTAGATGTCCATCTTGTCTGTCCTCAAAGTCAGCAGCTCTCAGTACTTTCTCTGCACAGCGTTTGTTTTTTAATCTTTTTAGCACCGTCTGTCAGTTTCAGCAAAATAAAACACTGGATTTACAGGAGAAAAGCCCCCGGGAAGCTAAAGAAACATTCTCACTACTCACTGAAACCTCACTGTAACGACTGGATTGTGTCCCTTCTCTAGCGCTAGACTAGACTAGGCCATACTACCTTAAGTGAAGAATTATGCTATTTTTCTGTGCTTTCAATTTGCTACGTGGACATAATGTCATACATACATCAAAAATGCACATCTCATAATTTTCAGTTATTAACTCTGAATGTTACATGCATGGTGTTATTTATTAGCGAATGGCAGCAAAACTAGTAACCCTTCATAAAAGACATGAACTGTCTCTCTCTTTTTTCCTCTCTCTCAAACAAAAGATGTGTTTGATAGACAGAGTGACAGAGAGGAAAAGAAAAGGTAAAAGGTGGACTATTGCAGGCAGTGTTTCTGTAAGTTACTTACTCGAAATGCTGTTTTATCACTTAATGACCTGCCATCCCCAACTATTGACTATTGTATTTGTCGAACCTGTGATATTTCCGTGTAAACTGCCCCAAAATTGCCCGACCGATAACCTATGGAACTGAAAAGAATGCGACTAGAAAGCATGGCGTGCAATCTACAATCAGCTTTAGTCTAAAGCCTAGCCGGCCTAGTCAATTGCCGGTCCGCAGGCCACATACGGTCCAGAAGCAACCTCCAAGAGGCCCGTACATAAATCTAATGTATCACAAAATATATAACTGTCTCTTTCTTATGCAATGCGCAAAGCGGCACCCAGTGCCCACATTGTACAAGTCGTATACTTGCACCCAACTGTTTGCAAATGGGCATGTTGGTCTTACAATGAGTTGTGGTCAGGCTCATTGTTGGTGCCTTGCTATTTTGAGGCAGGAGAAACCAATTGCGCCATTGGCCAACAAAAACCTGGTCTAAAGTCAATGGCACAGTGTTTTTCCTGCTATTTAAAGGGCACATTATTCAGACATTATGTCCATGTGTCCATGTGTCCTTGTGCGCTGCAGTCATGTCACTGCAGCAAATATTGTGGGACACTTAAGCAGGAAAACTAAGTTATAAACTTGACAGGACAGTGGAAACTCTCCAAAGGAAGTCGAATTAAACTTTTTCATAAGCACTCAAATGGTGTTATTGATGGGACAGAGGATTGGGAGACAGCGTAGGCAGAAGGTCCACTAGCCAAAGACCACATACCTGTCTCTCAGCGAGACAAGTGTCGCTGTTTAAATAGCAATGTGCTGTGCAGGCACACCTCGCTTTTAAAGGAAGTGGGAGATAACACTCTGATTGGTTCGAATCCGTTCTCATCCCAGCTCGTCACCTACTGACGTTTTGTCATTTGCCCTTCTTGTCTTATCTGGACAGGCAAGGTACCCTTTGGCATCTGTGGCCGATTCACTAAGCCTTCCATTTGGCGTCTGTAGCTCGGGTCCCACTCGCCTTATCCTGAGGCACAACATTTATGTTACTTTGGTTAAGATTAGGCACAAAACATCAGTGACATTTGGTTAAGTTTAGGCTCAAAACCTAATTGGTTAGGTTCAGGAAATGACTGGTTTCAGACGGGACCCAAACTCCAGTCTCCTGGGTGAAAGTCGTGTGTGTGACCCTCCACTCAACCCTGAGCTCCACCCCTCTTGTCGCTTTCTCGCTTTGGAAAGTACGTCGCGCTATGTCATCTGTTCAAGACGTCTGATACTGACGCGGACCGCTTTACATTGCTGTACATTATGCGCCGTTTAACTAGCAAAAGTGTAATGGATACACCAAATGCAAATGCAATTGGACTGTAGACCATGCACTTGACAAGTTGACTTACTGCCTCTGAGGCTGCATGGTGCGACATTGACAACAGGTGTCACTGTGACTGTGCAGTGCCACGTGACAAAATGTTGAAAGTTGTTATGCATATACTGTACACCTGTTTTCTTCTTGCCGATGTGAGGTCGCCATTTTGTCTTCTAGCGGGCACATGTCTGCAGACCACCAGTTACCTACAGAGGTGTGTCTGAGTGTAAGTCTGATCTGCCCAGGTCTGCACCTGTACTGAAGGATCAACAAAGCTTAAGTTTCCTCTGCCAAAAGGTTTAGCAAAGGATGCTGCAACAGCGTGTGCTGAGGGACCTCATCAGCTCAAGCAAAGTAACGAGGAGGAAGCAAACAAAACACTGCAAGGAACAAGAGGATGTGGTGTTCAAGAGTGAGGCTGCATTGATCAAGTATTACCAAATTTACAATGTTGTGCTGTCTTTTTCTCTTGTGAATTCGGCATTCCTCACTTGGTCTGAATTAAATCGAGTGTCCCCATGTGAATGGAGAGTCACCATTAATCCACCCCCCACTCCTGCTGGTGAACCTGGGTCAGACAAATGCCACAAAATAACTACAGTCCTCAGATAAATAGAGCACTGCTGAAGCTCTGACTGATAATAATACTATGCACAGCAGACTGAGCTGCTGCAGGATTAATGCTCTCAATGTCTCACGTGCAGAGCAACACTCATCACTGTTTCACTTCCCACTGTGTGTATGTGAGGCCTGCACAGGGAGACTGTGTAATGATCGCTGCTGTGTTCTGCTGTGCACAGATGAACTATGATACGTGTGTGTGTGCGTGTGTGTGTGTGTGTGTGTGTGTGTGTGTGTGTGTGTGTGTGTGTGTGTGTGTGTGTGTGTGT
>JBBPCS010039460.1:0-20724 GCA_037974645.1 Hollardia meadi
TTCCGTTATTTTGAGTCCGGTTAGCAAATATGTCTCAATGACATCGATTGGAATATGCACCGCAGGTCTTCCGAGGGTGTGTTTGATAGTCTATCAATGACTTCTCTTAAATTAGAGAAGACCACAGCGTCGACCTCTTTGGCAGAAAGTGCTGAGTGCTCAGCAATATTTTTGTTCAAGTGTTCAGCTCTGTCACGAGCCTCTTCTGCTGATATTATGTTGCTGATCAGCCAAAGTTGTGACCTCCCATACAAGCCAAGCCGCTGCCATTGTCCCATAGACAAACACAGCTACTATCCCACTCACGATTTAACACTTAACGCACTTTATCTATGTTTTGTGCTATGAAACATTTCGAAAACAGAATTAGAAGATGCTGTTCCGTTTCCCTAAAACTTCTGAAATTTCAGTATTGCCAAATTTGTTTTTTTGTACCTTTGTACATTTTCAATAAAGTTGCAGGAAAAAAACAGAAAAAAAAACAAACTAACACAGGTTACTGAACGAACTGAGTGATGAGTGACGTCCTACCGCTGTTTCGCTTAATGCATTTGAATAATGTCCACTTTAAAGAAGTTGAAAATGGAATGTCAAATGCTGTTTTCATTTTCATTTTAATATGGTAACAGAACGCTCATACGAGTATATGAAAATGAAAATGTAAATTGGATTTTTGCATTTTCATTTTCATTTTGTCTCAAATAACACATACATACAAAATTATAATGCTATTGTGGAATTACATTTTCATTTTCAAGTTTACATTATCATTTGAATAAAGTCCACTATACGCTTCCATATGACAACCCCACCGCCAGGATTTTTCTTTTATAACACTAGTGGGCTTGACAGGCTGCAGCACACCAGCACAGAGGGTTTTGATATGTAGAATGTTGACTTCACTATCTATCTCTCGCTGTACTCTTTCTCTCCATTCTCCTCTCTCCCTCTTTGCACTGACAATCACACACAAACATTGTGTGACATAATCTGATAAGTAAAGCAAACAGAGCATTTATGATGTAAATCAATGAGAGTGGGTTTTGGACAATCCACATTTGATAACACTATATATCAGTACACACTGCAAATCATTGTGGAGTCCACCGCAGTGAACGTGGGCAAAACGGTATCTGACTCGGCAAAAAAAACGACTACCTGTCCACTTTCTCACCAAGTTCTTGCTCTCGCTCTCTCTGTGCCGACTCCATCCCGCTCTCTTTCTCCTTCCTCCTAACATTATTCTAATTGAACATTGGGTTGCTGATCTGTTTTGACCGGACTCTCAGCTGTACCTGGCTGTTCTGATGAGAAAATTTCAAAGCCATCTATAAAAACAAACAGGCATTTCTGTAGGGTCATATGAAATTGCTACTTACTGTTACTCTCTTCCACTTATGGCAGTAAAAGACACATAGCAAACATCAACACTTAAGTGTGCTTGAATGACACTAAAAACAGTATGAAATTGCCAATGTGAACTAAACCATCATCTTTGTGAAGTCTCAAGGTCACTACAAGGACTTATACTGCAAGTGTTGTGGGTACAAGCTGACTACACAAAGCTCAAAACTTTTCAAAGCTGGGTTCTATGCCTACAGGAGGCAAGTGTTTAATACTTAAAAGAAAAATGTTGAGTTTATTCCTTTAAAGCCCAGCTCTCCGAGGACAAGGTCTCAAACTCAAGTCACATATGCCCCCCATTATTCCAATTTCCCTTTCGCACTGTCCCATTTTCTGTAGGTGTTGAATATTATATTGTACAAGATAAGATTGGTTACCGCTTTTCCCTAGTGTTCATTGTGTAGAGCATGTGCCTGTATTTGTGTATACATTTCTATCTACATGCAGGATTGTTCATGTTTTTCCTCCCCGCAGCTTATGCCGATATAAATATCTCAGCTAATTAATAACTGTGAAGACCTTACATTCTCATATGGGATTTCCACTGGGCTCATTCACTCTCATTCAATTTTCACCTTTGAGCGCAGAGGGGGAGGCAGAGGAGGAGAGGCACGGGAGGGGGGAAGCGAGTGGAGGAGAGCAACAAAAAGGAGTTGGTGGGACGGCAAGGCAAGAGGAGAGAGTGAGGGAAAAGTAGAGGACATAAGGAGAAACAAGAGGCAGGAGGTGGAGCAAAAAAAAAAAGTGAAAGGAAAAGTGAGGAGGTCTTCTTGTGCTCTTCTGGTCATGCTGAGCAGGAAGCCCCTGCAGGAGATTGAATAACAAAAGAGCAAATACTATATACATTTTTAGTGAGGTAAGTGATGCATGCAGGAAAGACAGAGAAGATAGCCAGTATTGTTTTGGCTTTTTTTTTTTTTTTTTTAACTTTATCTACCTCAAAATGTGTGTTATGCTGTAAAAGCAAAAAAAACATGATACACTGTGGAGGCTCGACTGATTTTCTGGAAACTTCAAGCAGCTGCATTGCGGAGTGTAGCACTCCCTACACTTTTAAGGAGCTGAAAACAGTTTGGAAATGCGCAGTGGAAGTATACCCCTAGGTCAGCTTGTCAGAGTGATTGTTGCCTAAGATGGCGATGAAGATAGAAAGATGATAGAAGCTGTTAAGATGACTTCAGCTAGGGCTTCAAACAGACTGCAGAGATAATCGGTCTGGAAAATCAGGTCCAAAACACTGAAAAGAGGAAGACTTCAATTACTGTGGCATTCTGGGGAAGACCAATGCATGAAGAGAGACAGCAGAGTGACTGTGTCAGTCCTGTGTGTATGTGTGTTTTTACATGTTGCTTGTGTGCATGTTTAAAGGCTAGCACTAGGGCCATCTGTAACACTTCTCCATGGATGACAGACTCTGTCTGCGAGTGTCGCAGTGTCGCAAAACCGAGCGACTGTGGAAAGCTACTGGGCTACATCTTAAAGATCTTAGACATTCTTTGAATGCTTCAGTAAAGGGAGCCCGGACAGCTTACTTTGCTAATTTAATTTCTTCTTCAAAAAGAAACTCTAAGATCTTATTTGACACTATTGATAACATTGTCTCACTGCTGGTCTCTTCATTACCATCCCTTTCTATTGATGATTGTAACAGGTTCCTCACCTTCTTTGTTGTTGTTGTTCTTTTTAAAAGTTCTGCCAGCTGGCCCGGCGGTATTGACTGTTGTTGATTCCTCTACAGAACGAGTCCCTTGGTACTTTAAACATGCCGCTATCCAGCCCATATTAAAGAAAGCTAACTTTGACCCTGCTTTGCCTAAAAACTACAGACCTACTGCATATCCAAACTTCCACTTTTCTCAAAACCCACAAGAGAAGGTTGTGGCAAATCAACTCACTGCTGCACTCAGGGTTTCAGAAACAGCACTCTACTGAAACTGCTCTTCTGAAGGTTTCTAATGATGTGCTAATGTCTTCTGATGCAGGTAATTGTTCAATGTTTGTACTTCTTCATCCCAGCTCTGCGTGCGACGCAGCGGCTCATCGTATCCCGATTAAGAGGTTACAGGAGGCTAAAAATGTCATTATCGGCCGATATCCGATAACACAAAATGAATATCGTGCATCCCTAACACATACCACTGTATTTTTGTCTATTTTACTCGCAACATTGATAAATTTGCACATCATTTAATTTCTCGCATCATCGTTGTTGCGAAAGGCAGAACTTTGATGAAAATTTAGCAGATTGTGATGCAATCTTAACAGTAATTTGTGAGCCATTCATCCAAAATAATGTCAATGGCTAATTCCAGCTGCTTCTTTTCATGGGTAGTTACAGTACAATACGTTTATCTGATCACCTCTGACTTATTAAACTGTAATGTGCAAGCTTGTAAAAAAAAATCACTGATGCAGTGATGGTTCAGTTTTGTCTGAACTGTTTGAAAATGATTTATTCCCATTATGACTTTAAAAAAAAAAAAGAAGATTTTATTACTATCCATGCTGGTCACCACACAGTAAGTCAGATATTGCAGATTGGCTCAGTGCAGTGGGTAATGAACTATAATCTGATTTCCGTGAGTCCATGTGAAGGGGCCGATTAGAGAAATCTGGTTTGGATACGGCAGTGTGAATTAGAGTAGATATCTGATTGGCCTGATGAAGTGGGCACATTCCCTCATAGATGTTTAACAGAATTAAAAGAATACATGCATTAGTACAGCAGATGTTTGAGCAGACTCATGAGGACCCACATGTAGAAGATTAACATCCTCATTACCGACTCTTCAGCTACACCATTTGTTTGGATGTTGTTTACAAAACGGTCTGTTTCCTCCGTCACACTGCGGGCATGAAATTGAAATTGTACTGTGGCAACTAGCAGAAAAATACCTCGCTGTTACCCAGCAGCCTCAGCCTGCCTCGGCTCCCCAGAAGGGAATCAGGTAGTTTACTATGCTACACTACAGACCGTTCCACAACTTCTGCAGTCAAGTGTGTTGTCAGCCTCGAGGCACAAACACCCCAGACATTTTAATGTGCTACAATCGTAGAATGTAGATTACATCAAAGTGCCTTTGCCTTTTCCCTCTACCTCTTGCTGATGAGCTTCATTGCTTACAGCAGTAAATACGTGAATCTGTTACATCTGGTCAGTCATCAGAGCAGGTCTGCTCACAGAGATAGAGAGAATAACCCATCACAGCAGTTTCTATCACGAACCTCTCTACTTTCCATTCTATTTGTGAGGTAATTACTTACTTAACTATGAATCATCACAAGGGTTGTTTTTTTTTTTCCCCCAGCAGGCTTTAAAGATTTAAGTTGTCAAATGATTTGATTTGTTCCATTTGTCACCCACAAGATGAGGCAGATACCCGTCGCTTGATTCTCCCACCAACTTGAACCTCAGCAGTCAATGGCTCATCGTTCATTCATCTCTCGCTCTCTTTAGCTGCCCATTACCTCTTTCTCACCTCCCACTAGTTTGTAACTTAACCCTTTGATCTTGGAAAATGTCAATTTCCTCTTCTTCTTGGCCACGACGGCATTTCTTCATGAATCGTTTAGTCTTATCTGCAACCTGTGATTTGAGTGAAGATATTGGTGAGTGTTCGCTTGATGTCAGAGCTCCCCGCTACAGATCTTCTGGGCGATCCTGTCTGCTCTGTAAGCACAGAATTTAATTAAACTAACATTACCACACATTGGAAAATTACCATACAAGCATCTGTGACATTATTTGCAGCATTTGAGTAGATTGAATTTCTTTTTTGCACATCTTCTCCTCTGCCATATAAACCGAATCTTTATAATCTGATCTTTTGTTCAATTAATTATATTAGCAAGTGACTTTGTGAGTGAATCGGTTTAATCCACTTTGTTATTAAAGCAGTCAATAGTGAGGCTGTGGAGCATAAAAACACCCTGCAAACCTTATTCCTGGAATACTTATTCATGATAATGAATGAGTAAAAATGAGAGCACGAGATTAATCAATCATTTGACTTTGACAAGGCAGAGTTATTTGTATGGCACATTTCAGCAACAAGGCAACTCAAAGTGAATTTAGATTAAATTGAAATTGAAAACTAAAAAAATAAAGAATAAACAAATGAGAAATACAAGAGTAAAGGTTACAGTGCAGTTCCAGGTATGTGGAGCATAAAAACTGAACGCTGCCTCTCCATGTTTAGTTCTGACTCTGGGGACAGGAGGCAGACCTGTCCCGGACGACCTGAGTGGTCTGGATGGTTCATAAGGTAGCAGCAGATCAGAAATGTATTTTGGCTCTAAACCATTCAGCGCTTTATAAACCAACAGCAGTATTTTGAAATCAATTCTTTCAATCAAGAACTGGAGTGATATGGTTCACCTTCTTGGTCTTAATGAGGACTCGTGCTGCAGCTGTCTGATCGATTTTTCAGAGAGACCTGTAAACACACCATTATATAAACGCATGGACAAGTTTTACCAAATCCTGCGCAGACATGAGTCCTTCAATCCTCGATATGTTCTTGAGGTGATAGCAGGCTGACTTTGTTATCGCCTTAATGTGGCTGTTCAGATTCAGGTCTGAGTCCAATATTTCTGGCTCGGTTTGTGGTCTTTAACTTCGCCGACTGAAGCTGAGCGCTGACTTTTAATCGTTCCTTATTTTCTCCAAAAGCAATGACTTCGATTTCGTCTTTGTTTATGAGGATGTGTTTTTCATTTGTTTTTTTTTGTTTTTTTTTACTTTGTTCATTAAACAATAAATAAACATGCTTTCAGCACGATCTCAACTAGAAACCCAAATAACACAAAGAAAAATCTCAAATTTCTGTGCAACTGTCAGCTGTTTACATACTACAATGCGTTCTCATCCCAGCTCGTCACATACCGACATTTTGTCATGCAGCCTTCGCGTCTTATCCAGACGTGCAAGGTAGAATTTGGCATTGCTGGCCGATGCGCTAAACCTTCCCTCACGCGCAACGGGCCCTTTGACACACTAAGCCTTCCCCTTAGCATCTCTGGCCGACGTGCAAAGGCTCTCATCCTGACGCACAAGGTCTACATTATTTTGGTTAGGTTTAGGCACAAAACAACGGTGACGTCTGGTTAAGTTTAGGCACAAAACCTACTTGGTTAGGTTCAGGAAATGACTTGTGACGCTTGGTTTCAAATGGGACACAAACTCCGGTCCCCTGGGTCAAAGTCGTGTGCGTGACCCTCCACTCATTCCCGACCTCCACCCCTTTTGGCGCTTTCGTGCTTTGGAAAGTACAGTACGTTGTGCGACATCATCTGTTGAAGTCACCTGACGCTGACGGCTTTACATTGCTGGTACACTAAACCCTTGTGCGTCGTTGCCTGACGCGAAGGACCGTGACAAAGCATCGATGTCTGACGAGCTGGGCATGAGAACGGGCTGCATACTCACATCTTTTCAGACTGTACACCTCTGACATATTCAACCTGCTGGGTGTTTGCATCAACATGAGGAAGCACAGCCAGTAAATGACTCTGCATCACTCTTTCTTTTTTTTTCTGTGTTATTGTTTTGATCTCACATTGATCTCTTTTTCTCTGTGTCCCATTCAATCTCTTCTTACTGAAAATGAAGTTTTCAGCTGTTCCCCTTTTCTTTTCTTTTTTTTGCCTCCGGCATTGTTGTCTCCATAGTAAATCTTCCTCCATTCTGTTGTCTTTGTTCATTTTGCTTAGGAATTTGTGCAAATAACAAGAATAGCATGTATGTGTGAGGATGTAGCAGTTTTTCTATCCTGTTTTTGTTAATCGTTGGGTTTTTGGGTTCTTTCAAACATTCGGAGAAACAGGTATTGATGCTTCATGATGTTGCCTGTGTATCTTTGTGTCTCTCACTCTTCCACCTTAAATGTCAGTCACGCTCTCATCTTTAGAATACTCTTTCCTCTCCCTTCTTCAGCTCTTTCTATTGCAGCATCTCGTTTTAAAACCTCTTTTACGTCACGTTTTCTCTAAGATGTTAACCCTGAGGGACTCGAGGGTTGAGCACGATGCTCACATAGCAGTGTGGAAGATACACAAAGTATGCACACTTTTACTATGCATGCATGCGCGGATATTCAGTTCTCTAGGCACATGCATACACAATGGCACACACATAAAAGCAGAGTAAATAGGCCGTCTTGAAATGTGGAAACGCACACATACACAAACTGAAACACATTTACACACACAAGAGAATAGTGGACGACTGAGTGAATCAAATAGACACATGCAGTGTAATACTTCGTAATAGTAGAATGTACTTAGTAGAGGACAAACCTCATCAGGCAACAA
The DNA here is from genome assembly GCA_037974645.1 of Hollardia meadi. Lineage (NCBI taxonomy): Eukaryota > Metazoa > Chordata > Actinopteri > Tetraodontiformes > Triacanthodidae > Hollardia > Hollardia meadi. The sequence goes on from JBBPCS010039460.1 coordinate 7,717, forward strand.
TTCCTTAGCTCACAGAGCTGCAGCATTTATAGCAGTATACACTGTGTTACCAGTTTATTAGGGGCACTAATAGCTTAATCTAATATAATTCAATAGAACAGCCCTTAAATAAATCCTGTTTCAATTCCTTCAGCATCTGAGTGTGACAAGCAAAGGCTCGCGCCACAACACAGAAAGCCTTGTGCCCTCTCATCCACAGCAACAACGTAAAGGTTACTTTGATAAGTTTAGGCACAAAAACCATGTGGTTAGCTTTAGGACAAGACAGGGAATGTTTGGTTTCATGGTGGATGCAAACTCTGGTTTTCTGGGTGAAAGTCGTGTTTGTGATCACTCAACCCTGACCTCCAGCCCCCCTTGGGACTTTGGCGCTTTGTAAACCACGTTGCGTTGTGCAGTTGCTTTGATCGTCTCATACTGATGCGGATGTGTTTACACTGGAGGCATCTCATCCAGACGCTAAAGGGTACCTTCTGGGTCTGGATGAGATGCGGAGGGACGTGACTAAAGGTTGGTATTCGTTGTTGGTTTGGTGGAATTGGTTGTTTACGTTCAGGTAACAAAGCCGCCGAGAAGCTGTAGTAAATATGAAGGGAGTGGGTTAAGAAATGACTCAGCAGTGGACACAGAAACCCACCAAAGACAAGGGGCTGCTTTTATCCAGTAACACACCAGTAATATATAAATAATGCAAATACTGGGTCAAAGTTGATCCAGTGTTACATTGGTGTATTCTTCACCCAGTGATTTCTAGTGTGTATTATAGAGCACCAAATATTGTGCAGAGATGAGGTCCAGGTGGGTGGATCGGTCGACTACGGGAAAAACTGGTCATTTCATCTTTCCACAGACTGGCAACGTTTAACCAAAATGTGTCTCAAGCCATGATCTTCCCTGGAACGTAACAAAGTAGTTTTTTTTCTGCTTAAATTAGCCAAACCTTAATCAGAGTGCTTATTTTTCCACATTCGATTTGGTGAACGGATTTCTAAGGCACAGGCAAATAATAATGTTGTACTTCCAAAAGCGGCATCAGGTCAGAAAATGCTTCTATGTGTCCCTCTTTAGGGCATGGACGAATGACGTATTTTGTTCTCTAATGTGTTCTTTGATGTTCTGTTGTATTTAAGACCATTTAAGAGACATTATTTTTGAGGCCTGAAGTTAGTGCTGCAGTTGTTGCGTATTCTAATATTTTGCTTTTTACTTGTACTTTTTGTTCCATGACCTATCTACTTCATTCTTTCGCTCAAAAATCTTCCCCCTCATACACTCTCTGTCTCCTCTTCCTCAGTGTCACTTTCAATCTTTCATTCTCTCATACTTTTTTTTTGCTCTCGCACTAATTGCCTCCCTCTGCGCCCGCCTCTCCCTTGCCACTTAGCCACCTTTCTCTTCTCTCTCTCACTTAGACAAGGCTGGCAGAGCGCTAACATATGTATGCCATCACATGTTGTATGCATCATATTCTATGCTTCCTGTGTGCCTGCATCCATCTTCTCATAGTCCTATCTGCTCATTTTCTCACACAATCATCACACTAGTTGTCAGGGTTTCTCATAGTTGGAGCATGCTTGAGAATATCTTTGTCATCTACTCCTCTCTGCCTACTACATCTCTTTTTTACTTTCCATTTCTTGGATTCCCACCTTCTTTTATATTTGTCTTATCTGTCTTTGTCCCTCAAAGTACTCGTTGCTGATTTACAGTTTTGCTCTATGCATCTTGGCCCGCTGTAGAGCAGTTAACTTACCCATTGCATCAGTGGTGGTGATCCCATTTAACTACAAAACAGTGAGGACCACCGCATTGCTGTCTCATTTTGTCTCTCTCAAACAGATCACACTCAACCAAATGTATGCCAAATAGCCACACACGCAATTCAGTCAAAAGCAGCAACACCCCGTCTCAAACTCATATCCTCAGGAGTTGGCAAGCTGAACTCCAGGCCCACAAGATATGTACATATAAAAAGACAAAATACATAGAAGCAGCAATATTGTGCAAGTAGGCAATATGTCCGCAATTTTGATTTTTTGATTTGCTGTTTTAATAGCAATAGAAAGCATCCTGACTGGAAACATTACAAACATTACAAAAGAGGTGGTACCCATTTACCCAGCATCAGTGATTTTAGTGACTGTTTGACATTTTTTAGCTGTGCTTGTGGCACCAGTATCTAAAGGTATCTAAAGCAGGTATTTTAAAAAAAAAAAAAAAACGTGATCTTTTCCTGACGTCAACCAAGTGTTTTATGCCTAACCCTAACCAGATCTTGTCATAACAGAAAAAAGAAAAGTAAAGAAACACAAAGTTTCAACGTATCAGATGTAAAGTGCCATTTATTCTGGCGATTGGGCTGGAAACATATCTCATCCGCGTTGAATTTGTCACTATATGCAACAAAGTTCCCATCACACACGCAAAAAATGAAAACTTGAAGAGAAAGTGCAGAGACATTTGTTCACTGCACTAGTCCTTCTTTCTTGGTTTTGCTCATCTCCTCTGCTCTCTATTCCTGGTTGAATGAGTTTTCTTCCAGTGTGATCTTGGGGGAGTGATTACAGTTATCATGAATGTCAATATTTTGGCCTTTATCCTTGATTTTTTATTATTCCATATCAAAGAAGTTGAGGTATCTATGGTGCTCATCTTATTTGTTCCACTTCTTTCCTCTACCGCACAGAAAAACCTCAGAGGGAATGCACATTTCGGCCATTTTTCTCTTCTCCTCTCTTGCTTCCCATTTCTCCTTTCTTGTACTATTCCCTCATCTCAGAGCTGAGGTACCACAATGCTTGTTATTAACTTTCTCATATCATTTATCTCCCTTTCACCACCACCATTACCCCCCCTGCTTTCTCTTGGCTCCCTGTCTCTCCCCTCCTCTCTCTCCTTCTCACACATCATTTGTGTCTCACAGTCTCATCAGTATTCTCCTTCTCTCCCAGGGAGCAGGTTAAGTTCAGCACCCCCTTCATACTTCCCTATCCCTATTCATCATTATATTACTGCAGCATGATTCCTGTTATACCTGTCAGTGTTGTCATTTGATCTTCATGAGATCACAGCACTGCCAGAAAGTATTTGACCACAGAACATGAAGGCATTATTATTCAAATCAAGGTTGTGGAAAGGCATTGATATGTGTGGTATTGACTTTTTTGTAGAGTCTGCTAGTCTCTTGCAATGCCCGCAAGCTGGAGTGAGATATATTAGGATTTTACTGATTTGAGATTTCTGATTCTGATTCTTTAGTCATTCCTTTATAGATTTGTTGTTGATAAATCCCCAGAAGGAGACATTTGACCTACAATTTGAATAATATAAACATAGAAAATGCAACAAACAGCAGACAAAAGCTTCTCTATTTTCCCTTTCCAGACTCTTTACTAACATTTATGGTACCATACAACTTGTAATAACTGATTTTCAATTTCATCCAGTTCTTCATGCTGGAACCAAACCTGGTCTCTGCCTCAGAATGTAGCTTGCACTGAAAATGCAACTGACTAGCAATATTCCCCACATTTGCAGTGGAAATTAGGGTTTTAGCCAAACGTCATTTGTTGATGTTTAGCTGTACTTGTACTTGTCGCACTGGATTTCAAATAAAAGAAGGATTTTGAGATCTAACTAAACTTCCAAAAGCCTGAAATTGACAAAGAGGTGATGCCTCGGGCACTTACAATTAGTGTACTTACATTCGTGATTAACTTTGCATTGGAGTTTAATGTTTCTACACTGTGAAAGATTTTTGAGAAAGAAATGTTACACTGCAGCATACAAGAAAAATCTACACAAGTACCTTGACTTGTGTTTGAATGTGCATGTGTGCATGTATTTGATGTGTTTGCACATTCCTGCAGTTGCTCTCTCCCATGCCCCGGGAAATTTCCTGAAGTTCCCTGTTTCCTGATCACCTGTTATCATCCTACACACACACACACACACACACAGAGAGAGAGAGACACACACACAGCCATGCAGCATGATGATATATTATAGAAGAAACTCGTCCCTTTCCTGATTATGACGTGCGTGCGTGCATGCGTGCGTGCATGCGTGCGTGCGTGTGTGTCTTAGTTTGTGGATGCGTGTTCAGCCAGGAGGTCAGAATCTGTCCTGCAGGACTTCAGCCAGAAGAAAAAACTATGAAAAAGACATGAGAGTGAAAAAGTGAGGACAAAGAGTCTAACAAAGGACAGGACAGAAGGCATTGTAGCCAATGCTATTGAATTTTATTTAATTATAGGGGACATTAGATTCAGAAAACCACAGTGAGCTGAATATTGGCAAAACTGTTATGTCAGACTAGCAGGCCTATTTTCCTCAAATATTTTTGCCTCAGTAATGGTCGTTTATGTTTGATTCTAGGTGTTTAATTCTGAACAGCACATCCCACATCTATGTTCATTATTCTTTTTTTCATTACTCATTCCTTTCATTAGAAGAAGTTGGTTATTGGTAGCTGACAAAACAATACTAATGAAATACATCAGAGGAAAGGTGAGAAATGAATAAAAATACATTACACAGAAAGTTGTATATAGCAGAGGCCAGGAATAACAAAAGAAGAGAAATTGAGTATGAAACAGACAGGAACGTATCAGAAAACAAGTTAAAATGAACATAAAAATAACATCAAATGTAAAAAAAACAAATAATAATCCTTTTCAGAAACAGTAATAATGCTGTAACACTGTACAGGAAGCATCTCACAGGTCAGCTTTCCTGTTGTCACAAGCACATGTGACGTAGACGTGTTCGCATAGAACCCAGAGGTTATTAAAGAACTGTTTCCTGACAGCAAGCTCTTGCTTAAAGTTTAATGGCACAGCACTGATCCACCACCAGTGCTGAATAACAGTTGTGAAGGCTAAGAAAAGCCTTGTGCGTGTTTCTTTGTCGTTTGTGTCTTTTTCTACCTCAACATTTTTGTTCTCTCTTTTTCCACAGTTTCGCTAGTGTGTGTGTGTGTGTGTGTGTTTCCTGCTATTGTGTTTTACTTCAGCTTCCACTCAGCACTAATTCTTCTGAATGCGTGTGTGTGCCAGAGGAACCACAAGTGGCAACAGTTTCCAAGACGGCTCAGGAGTTTTTGTCACGAGGTAATTCAGGTTTTGTTATAAATGTCCAGGGGCCTTTGTTTTTAATGTCCTTTGATTTCTGCATTATATTAGCATAATAATGATGAAAATATTTTCCGGTGTTTATGGCTGAATAAAGCAGATCATTAATGCATTATCTAACTTTAAAAAAAGGGAAGATAAAATACAGAAAAAGCTCCCACTGCCTGTTCTACTTTGTGCTTGAGAGTAAGTTTTTAATTGTATTTTTTTTTTAAATTAAATCAAACAAACTGTTTGTATCACTTCCTGTTATTTATACATTATACATATATTTTATTCACTATCCCTTAAACAGCACTATAGGTCAACTCCAACACAACTGGACTGTGAAGACAGTTGCCTTCTCTAGAGTTGAAGGCTCTTTCCTCGTGTGGTTAGTCTTGCTTTACACTGTCTTTGCTTTTCTGTCAGTTTTGATTGTCTGCCCTGCCCTGATTAGTTGGACTGCGTCTAGTTACCTTGTCTGTATATATAGTTCTGTCTTTTGTTTAGTCTTTGCCAGCCCATCATCATACCTAGTGTGCCTTTGTTCAGCCTGTTCCCTCAGTGTTTATGTGTGCATGTTTGTATCTTTATTTCGTGGACCTTGCCAGTTGTTCTTTGGATTTTAGATCATCTGCTTCTGCCACCCCTGAAGCCTTGAATGAGTTAAATTTTCTGTTTAATAAATATGTCTGACTGCACCAGCTCTGCCTCCTCTCTCTGCATCTGGGTCCTAATTCCTCATGGTCTTGTTGCACAAGCATAACACAAGGTCAACCAATACTATGTTTTACTGCCAATTTTACCCTGTGGCCATCTGTGGTACTACAAGAAAAGCATCTGCAGTAGCCTTTCCAGTAGTCTTTCCTCCGTAGGGGATTATAAAAAATGCTTTTTAAAAGACATGGTATAAAGAGAACCTAAAACACCATATAATAATATTTTATGTTCTTTGTATTACACAATTTTAAATTGTGTGAATATTTTACATTAGTAAAACTTATTTAGAACGTTGCCAACAAATTTCCCCATGACCCGTGGAATGTTTTCTCTTATGAAAGCTTCAGTATAGCTCCCTGCAGTGGACTGATGAAAAATCAGCTAAACTACCACCTAAAATTCTCGCTAAAGGACGCCTCAGCTGGGAGAGTCTGCTGCCCTTCTTCTTAAGGGAAATCTCTGCTGGACATTTAAAGTAAGGATGTTGGCATTATAATCCAAATACTCACACAAACACACTCATGAAATACTAAAGCAGCAGGAGGAGACGTTCCTAATGGAAAAAAATGGTTGTTATTTTGAAACAAGCTTATTTGGTCCCCATTCCCTCTTCTAATGCATTTAATATGTCATAATGAATCTCTTGAAAGTAACAATAGATGGAGAGAGGGAGTGCTACAAGATACAGATAAGACAGAATCCTAATGTGGCAGACGGGGGAAAATGTCCAAGGTGACAGGAGAAATGCTGTTCAGGGTAGAATGAAACATCCCTGCTTTCCAGCAAAGCTAAATATAGGCTCATTAAAAATCTAAAGAGTCCATCAAGGGGGGACTGTAGATGGGAAAAGAGTTTGTCAGGAACACAGAGAGTGAGATTCGAGAGGAAGATGGACAGGTAAAATAGATTTAAGAGGGGTAGCTATGATGAGAGACAGAGTGTAGTGTTAAATATAATAAAAAATGGAGGGACACACAGACAATGAGCAATAGGGCACTTCTGTTTTGTACCACACAGGAGAGAAGAGCGTGTCACCACCAGCCACCAGCTCGCCTGCTCCTCCACTTTATTCTCTCCTCTCATCCAGTATTCAATAGCCTACTGTTCCTATTTGGCCAGCAGAAATAGAAAAATGCCTCATTGTCATGTTTCACTTCCATTCCGTCTCTAATTGAAAAGTGAGGTGGAGGAGTAGAGGAGTGGGGCGGAGTAAAACTGACAGGGAGAAACCGAGAGCGATAACAGAGATAGAGAACTAACTATAAAATTTCACCCACAAAGACTAAAGGTGTGTCCAGACAGAAAGCAAAACACAATTTGCCCTGCGTCATTCATGTACGTTTCACAGTTGGATTTTTTGTTTGTGCAGTCTGATTGATTCGCTCCAAACAGTCGGATTTACCAAACACCAGCTGTAAGCTATCTGTAAGCTGTGATGTACCTTTAAGACATACTGGGTTGACTAAAGCAACGCAGCAGAGAGCACAATGTTTTTCCTTGAGTTAATTGGCCCTCTGGCTGGACGGAAGCCTGTTAAAGAGCTCCGCTTTTCTTAAACCGCGCAACTCGAATGTCGCGCAAACAAAATGTTGTTCGATGGAATTGTATCCGCACTAATCCGGCTTTGTGAGGTTTATATGTTAATAATAAACAATGAGCATTGTGGAAACCCCGGACAATGTGGCTGTGAGTTTTTAATCTAACATCTTCTTCTGCATTCTAGAGACACAGTTTCCAGCTGATTTTTTTTTTTTTTTTCACTATAGGCGTCGATCACATGGGTGCTCGAGCACCCACTGAAAAGGTTGAGCACCCATGGAGAAGGCAGATGAAAAAATAAAAGAATAGGCCTACATGCATTAATACTGTAACAATATGCGCAGAATCAGAGGCAAACATCAGCTCTCAATACGTCATGCATTTATTGATGAGCAAACGAGGCATTAACTAAAACAAACTAAAAACCAGCTTCAAATTCAAATGACAATTACCAATATAAACCACCATATCCTGAACAGACATTACAAACACTAACAAAAAGTAATACTTGGCAGGTGGCTTTCCCTGATGATTCAAAGCCAAAAAACTGCTTTAGTTGATGAGATTTGTTCCAGTTCAAAGTCCTCCCCTTTGGTCTTAGCAATGAAGCAGCAACCTTCCAGAGGCTGATGAACACAGTCCTGGCTGGCCTCATCTGTGCAATGTATTTCAATGACATTGCCGTTGCCTCACCTAGCTTTGTACAACATCTGGCAGACCGAGAGGAAGTCCTAGCCAGGCTAAAGTCAGCTGTCTTCTCCTTAAAACTGAGCGTCAGTGTCAGGAATGCCTCGGTGAACTCACCTTTCTTGGGTATCGTGTCACCACATCCGGCATATAACCAGATCCAAAATAACCAGGTGCCAACTTCTGCAAAGCAGGTGCGATAGTTCTTTGGCCTGTCAGGCTATTACCGTCTCTTTAAGGACTATGCTTGACATGCTGAAGCACTTTTTGCCCTCACAAAAAACAATGCCCCATTCAACTGGGACTGCAAATGCCAAACCGCCATAGACATCCTGAAAAGTTGCAAAGCGGCGCACGGTGCAGTGCAAGTGTCTTTCCAAGTTTCCAACCGACGCAATTGTCATTTTCACACCCAGTGCCCACGTTGTGTGAGTAGCTAATATACTTATGATCATCTGTGCGCCCATTGGCGTGTTAGTCTTAAAATGAGGTGTGGTCAGGCGCATTGTTGGCACATTGCTATCCTGAAGCAGGAGAAAACGATTGTGCCATAGACCAACAAAAAACTGGTCTAAAGTCAATGACGCAATATTTTCCTGCTATCCAAAAGGTGCATTATTCAGATAGTAAGATGCACCTACATAGGCGACTTCACAACGCGCGTACAATCTGCTTGTTACACACTGATGCATGGATTGAGAGGCTGCTTTCAGTAATTATAAACTTGGACAGAGGAAACTCTCCAGAGAAAAAGCTTTACTCCAAACAAGTTTATTGAACCTGGACTGTGTGTGTGATCTTTGGGATGTTTAGAACACATAACAGTAATTAACATTAGATCCTGACCGGTCCTGTGGGTGTGTCGGGAAATTAAAATCATCAATGAATTTAACTAGCCCTGGACACGCCGTGAATGCTCTCGCACCATGGACTTTAGACCATGCACTTTAGTTTGTTTGAATGGGGCCCAAAGACTCCAGGGAAGATGTCAAGTTAACATGCATTGATGATGGGACATGAATGTGAACAGGAGAAGGGGAAGAGGAGAGAGGAGCTCAGTGCATCATGGGAAGTCCCCTGGCAGTCTAAGCCTATAGCATCATATCTAGGGGCCAGCTAACTATAAGCTTTATTAAAAAGGAAAGTTTTAAGCCTACTCTTCAACTCAGAGAGGGTGCCAATGTGTTGATGGTATGGTGATCACAAAGAAAGACACATGAGAAATACATCAGCAAAATGTCGGAAATCTTTGCAAGAGACTGGTGAAAGGACTCATGATATTGGAAGCCATGACTCACCTCTGACCAACTGGGTCCCTCCACACAACCCTTTACACACTGACCGTTTTGACCTGAAGTAAATGTTTGGTTTTTGACTCTTAATGACATGTGTCGGTGAAGACCCAGATCATTGCATGATTTTGGCTTATGTTGTCTACGCAGCCTAACAGAGCGGTAGTAGTAGTGTTACGCTGAGCTAAACGTAGTTCTTCCCACTTAAATACAGTGATTTTCAAAGTTATGTTACTGCGTTCTTTTAGAGGTAAAAACATAAAACACACAAAAATTGTGGATATCATATTGCACTTGTCTTAAGTGCCTAAGCTGTATTTTCTTATTTTCTTCTCAAATGTGAGAAACGGGAGAAAAAGAAACACCTCTGCTTCCCAACTACAGTCAAAAGGCTAAAGCCGAAATAGATTTTTTGTTATTGGGGTTATATAAATGGAATTTATGGTGCTGTGTATTGCTTGTTAGACCACCCCGTTAATATCTTTGTCACGTAACTTGAACCCAATCTCTCTGATTTCAAGACCTGAAGGATTTCTATATATAAGGTGGGAATGGGCGACCAAAGGAAAATGTCCCAGGGCAGACTTTTCTGTGGGAATAGATAAGTAATGGGAAACTAACGTGGAGTGTCTGAAAGTTTGTGTGGTGTAATGAGGTCTCAGAGGTGTAGACAGGTGCAAGTCCATTCCCTTATGAAATTGCAGCCCAGTCTCATTCTAAGGGCATCACGTCCCAAATCTTACCATCGAGACAGAGAAGGTACCCTTTCGTGTTTGTACGAGATGCACCAGGCTTTAAACTTTATTTTTCGTGTTCCACAGACTGCATCTATATGAGATGAGAAGAGCAACTGCACAATGCGGCGTAGTTTACAAAGTAAGAAGGTTCTAAGAGGGGCGAGGTTGGGATTGAGTGGCGGGACACACACAAAGCATTCACAACTTAACCAAAGTGCCATTTCATGTTATAGGTTTTGTGGCAGGAAGGCCTTGCGCGTCGCGTAGAGACCCTAAAGGCTACTTTGTGCATCTGAATGAAACACCAAGGAGCGCGTGACAAGGCGGCTGTATCCGACAACCTGGGATGAGAATTGGTTGGTAATACATCTCAGTGCATGAGCATGAAGCAGCGAATGACGGCAAATAAGATATGAAGAGAGAAAAGAGAAACAGACGAACGGAGAGGAATGGGAGCAGAAGACGAGAGAGAGCCTTTGAGGAGAGAGCAGCTGTTCAGTGGAACAGCCGCGGGGCAAATTTCAGAGAGCATGACAAGGGGAACCTCCAAGGCCTGGGTACATACACTGACACACAAGCACACACACACACACACACACACACACACACATGCGCAAGATGAGATGATTTGCACCATGACGTATGCCTGCACATGCATGGACACACATGTGCATCTGTCTCTTTTGGCTATGCACTGTGTATGTCTGCACATACACACATTTATACTTTTTCAGCTGTGAGGGCTGCTGCCCTTGTCTAACAGAGCTAGATGAGTCAAGCTGACAGTGCCCAGACTCATCAGACTATCAATTATGTCATTCAGTGATACTTAAATAGGCAAAAGTGGCATATTGAGTGATACTGCAGCCACACAAAGAGATGACATATGGAAGGAGATCACATAGCGTTTGAGCAGCAATCTCCTGGAGAAATGTGCAATAACTTCTTAACATAAGTTAATAAGTTCTTAACATTTTCTTTACAAGTGCAGGCGAAGCCAGAGCCTCCGAGGACATGGAGGCGTTTCTCCAAATGCTAATATTACTCATCTTTTTTTATCTCAAATGGATGAGGAGTAAAAAGAGTCGTGTACATCAAATCATTGTTTTTAACCTTTTTTTTAAACTCACCGCCCATAAAACACCCACCAACACAAGCGTGTTATATTATCTAATTACATCTCAACTCAGAACTGTGTGTGACTTTACAGATCACGATTGAGATCATTTCCTCTCACTCCGCTGTTACTTTTGTTGCACCTGTGCGGGCGGATTAACTGTCACTACTTTTTTAAGTACAAGGTGTCTGGTGGCCTTATTAATTCCCAGCAGAGAGGCACCAAACGTAAAGCCAATTTAATCAGTCTAATTAGACAAAAAAAAATGAAAACGCCTCTGACGGTGTGCAGAACAATTAAGATGAAATGTCTGATGTGGCATCAACTGAAGAACAACAAAAATGTTTGTGTGTTTTGCAACTTCAGTAAACTCTTGCCTTGTGTCATCACATCTTCCTTTCTTTTAGTTGTGTTTTCATGAATATTTGAGAAAAGTGTAAAACCTGCTCCATCCACTCTAAAACAAGCATCTCTCTATTATCTAATTGCCCTGGTTTAATTCATTCTTCCCTCTATCCCTCTTTCAATCACTCCATCCCCACTTACCTTCTGTCCCAGTCTATCTCAAGGGGCTGCGAGGGCAATTAGCTTGTTTTACAGCTGCTCTAGTTTTACTGGCTAGGGAGCAACACTATAAACACTGATTAACACACATACAGATACACATGAGCAAAGGTAATTGTGGTCCCTATCTGATTTCTTTTACTGTAGTACACACACCACTGGAGTGTGTTGCTGCCAAACCACAATGTACCTGCTCCAACACATACAGTAAGTGTTCTTAATAATAGGAAGGAAAATAAAACACAAGATATTAATACTCAGTGAAAAATACACATACACACACACAAGCTGCACTATTAATTGTCTTAACAACCCAAACTGAACACATAGTTCGTCAAATGCAGTACAGCAAAAAAACAAAAAAACAAAACAAGATGTCATACTGTTCACAATTTGCAATATGTGAGCCAGGTGGCTATTCTGACCCACAATCCTTTGTGGAGCAGAAGATGTCACATTGACTGAGCAGAGCCACAGACAGATAACAGCTCCTTGGCTGTATTCCAAATTGCGGTCTGTCATTTTACTTCAAATTTTGTGCTACAGACTGCAATAGATGTATGAGCAAGAGGGTCAACGTTCAACAGTACAACAATACCCACTTTGTAAGGGCAGCTTCAGTGCATATACTAAAAGTGTAAAGAGAAAGAATGCAATTTGGAACACAGCCACACACATCTACAGTATATTGAGATATATAGCATTGTTATCAGGCAGAAATTTCCCCGTTGTGAGACTAATAAAGGAATATCTTATCTTAGAAACCTTGTATCTCCATATTTTGTCATTTTTCTTTTTCTTTCATTAATCAATACTATTGGTCACCCTTTACGTCTGTGTGTGGGATTTCCTGAAAAGTGACAATGTTGGACATACAAGGTTTCCGCCCAACAGCGACAATAGTATATATACTGTACATCTACAAAACAAACATGTACAGTACATAACAACAACATACACAATATCAACGTGCATGCTTCATTCTGTTGCACACAGGAGAGGCTTTGTAGGCAATCAAGTTCTCTATAGCTTAATGTGGCTTATTGGGCTTGAATAATGAGTAGCAGTCCTATCAGCATGGACTGTGTTATTTCTAATGCAGCAGCTAATTAGCTTTAGCCATAACAGCAGTGTGGTGAGGAAGCAGAGCAACGCCGAACCTGTGTATATCTGTGTGTGTGTGTGTGTGTGTGTGTGTGTGTGTGTGTGTGTGTGTGTGTGTGTGTGTGTGTGTGTGT
>JBBPCS010039486.1:0-20721 GCA_037974645.1 Hollardia meadi
TGTGTGTGTGTGTGTGTGTGTGTGTGTGTGTGTGTGTGTGTGTGTGTGTGTGTGTGTGTGTGTGTGTGTGTGATGTGCATAAGACCTGGTCCCACAGAGAGAAACACATTTTTTTCACGTGGCAATAAGAGTTTAGAGTCTTAGCGCCAATGGAGATTTGTATTAATTCTGTGATTATTATCAAAGAGGATCATCGGTCATACTGGGATCTCTTTGTATCACATACGTTTTACATTTTTCACTATGAAATTAATAAACGGTTATCTTGATCATTATGACCTTTTCATGGAAAAACTGGATCAGGAAAGCATTATTCAAAATAGGAGTAAGCAAAATACATTAAATATGAAGCCATTAGCTTAGCATAAAGACTGGAAGCAGGGAAAAAAGAGCAAGCCTGGCTATGTCCACAGCAAAATGTAAAAAAGAAATCAAGTCTTGCCAAGAAATGCTTTTTCCCCATGTGCTTCAGTCTTTATGCTAATCATATTTAGTGTAAAGAGTGGTATCAGTCCTTCTGTGCATTTCCCAAAATCTCATATTATTAATTGTCTTAGTTTGGCCTTGGAACTTTTTAATCTGGAGTGAGGGTTTATTCTAGTTTAGCATTGGGAAACAGCTAGTCTGATTGTGTCCAAAGTGAAAAACTACGACTGTCTGTAAAGAAATGTAAAAACAAGTATTTAAAGTTTTAGAGAGTTGTGTTGCTAGAACTATTGTTTCACCAATCAACAGTGACTGTTGGGCTTTGATCACAGCAGAACAATGTCTGTTCTATTCAAGTGACCCAGTGCGTTATGGCAGTGTGACAGCGTGAGAGAACAAACAAAACCAGGACTCTGAAACTGAAGCAGCTAAATGGAAATCCTTCATTTGATTATATAGACGATTATTTATACTGTGACATGTCAAAAAGTCCTCTGTGAAAAAGGACTATTCATGAAGTCTTGTCATCACTGAGAGGTTGCCAGGTTTGCTGCTGTCGTGCCTGAGAGCAAAACCAAAACCTGTGCTCACAAATCATATGACAACCAATGCTGGTCAGAGATGCTGCACAGAAGTGCTACGCGGATGGATGCAATTTTTCTCATCAAGAAAAAACTCCATCACGTTGCTCTCTCTAAAATCACAAGTTTCTGTTCTTGTAAAGGGGTTAAACAAACAATATACATCATGTAAACAGGGCAGCTTTAACTCTTGTTGTATTTTTTTTAAAATTGTGGACACAGCAAAACAAGCTGTTTCCTCTGTTTTTCGTCTTTATGCTCAGGTAGGGTAATCATATCCTGATGCTCCTAGCTCCATACTTAAGGTACAAACATGAGTTTGACATCAATCTTCCCCTTCACTCTCAGAAAGAATGTTGATTGGTGTCTTTCCCAAAACCTTAAACTATTGTTTTAAATAAATACAGCAGTTTCATGGGTGCAGTAAAACTTATATAGTGACAGTTCCTCTACTGAAGTACTATTTATTGGTTGTCTTTGTCTTTGTTGTCTGGCCCAAAGCAAATTCCACCTGGTATAAGATTGAGTCTTTTTGTCTCCCAGCTGAATGAGAGTGGAAGTGGTGCAGATTTAATCTCTTTGTCTTGCTCCAACCTCCCTTGGAAGGCAAACAGCTTGGCGACAAAGACTGTTTTCTTCTTTGTACTTAATGCATGCTGCTTCACCTTGTTAGACATTGAATAGTTGGGAATCTAGGCCAAGAGCTCTTCTCTTACTTTTTGGCTTCCTTTGCTGGCAGGGGCTGAAAAGCTGTTGACTAATCAGCACAGATGCACTTTTACTAATTGGGACAGAAAAGCCTCAGCGGCTCTGAAAGAAAGAAGCACAACTTTCTTTCTTTCTTTCTTTCTTTCTTTCTTTCTTTCTTTCTTTCTTTTAATTAATGTCAAAAGAAGGAAATCTTAGGACAGAGCTACTTTGATGTCACCCATTGGTTTGTGGACTACGGTTTTGAAGCCTTGAGTTTTGTTCTGAATTAATTCTGTTTCCCGGTACTGCCACTGGCTCTTCCTGAGGTTTCTTCCATTTTTCCCTGTCAAAAGGGTTTTTTGGGTAGTTTTTCCTCACTCGAATCAATGTCGCACTCTGTACAGATTATAAAGCCCATTGAGGCATTGTGATATGTGATTCTGGGCTATATAAATAAAATTGACATGACTTGACCATCGCCATCTTGGTTTTTTGAAGCCAGAAGCGATCATATTTGGATCAGAGGGTGGAGTCGGGGAGGATGCACATTTCTGCACCTCCATCCTGATTGGCTCTGGCTGAGAACCCGAGGACATGCCGTGGTAGTGACTTAACAATCACAATATAGCCATGCCCTAAAGCATACCCTGCTTTATCCTCTATTTTACTCTAAATGGGACCGTAATTTACAAAATGAACATCATGCTGTATTGAAGAAGATTTGAGACTAGCGACTCAGGCAAAAAACTCATTACAAAATGGTTTACTGTGGTAATAAATCAAGTGAGAAGCAGGAATATTTTCTCATAAGCTTACATACAATCCGACTTCTTTTTGAAACGAGTGGAGTCGCCCCCTGCTGGCCATTAAAAAAGAAAGCAGGTTTAAGGCACTCACACATTGGCTTCACTTTTCAGCTTTGTTCACTTATTATACTGTCTATGCTTTTCCCTTTAGTGTGCAGAACAAAAAGGGTGAGATAAAAACACAGTCAGGAAAACATATAAGTGACTCTTTCACAACTGAAGTAGAAGTAAAACTATTATGGGAATGTGGCAACCATCAACTGGCACCTACCAATCCCAGATTAGTCAGAACAGTAATCATAAATGTGCCTTGCTTGTGGTCTTTGCAACCGGGTTGTGCGCCCTGGACATGCCACTTTACTTTTCTGTGGTTGAGGCTGGATGGATAGATGTGGCGTCTCACTTCCACAGCTGGAGCAGTTCTGTTTCTGGACAAGCTCGTTCCTGTTCTCCGTCCATGAAGATCTTCTGCCTTCCCAAGGTGGAAATATGGCCAGGAAACCTACTTTTAAAGCAGCAAGATTGAGGTAGATGAGGTGACCGTATTGGAGTTCTTCTGTCCTAACTTTTCTTAGGACAGCTACTTGGACACTTCCATCTTGACTGTTGTCCCATTCGCACCTCTTGTCAAGCTTCATCATTCTTGTGTACCAGTTCTGCTTCTAACTGATCAGTTATCATAAATGGCACAAAAACGTATTCCTCACTATCAGAAGCCTCGGGTACATCTTTATTTCCAGAGCTGCTATCAACTGAACAACTGTTGAAATTGGTGATACTTGTAATCTTGTACCTTGTAAAACTTGTCACATGCAATACAAAATACACAAAGTGTTTCACATTTCAGCCCGCATGACCACCTGCTAACCCTTACTGCAGTCAAACTAAACTGAATATACCTGCTGTATTGGATTGGTACATTTTAGGCTCCAACTGTTACTTGGTATTTTGTTTTCTGTGGTATTTTATGCATCATTTTGAGGGGAGTAGTTCATGCTTGCACAAATTAAGTGCTGCATTTTATTTTCTTTCCTTATTTTGTTGAGTAAAACTTAGCCAACATGGGACATCATAACTAGCCAACATAATGATTTACGTTAGGCCCACATCCTCATACAGCAGCTAGCACGGCTGTATACTCTAGTCTTGTTAATAAATACATGGTTATTTTATCCATCTGAGTTGTGGGACATTGTGGTTGGAGGCTTTCAATGTTTCATCATTTCCGGTTAAGCTCATGTTACTTGGCCAGTCAGCAACAAAGAGCTGAAACAACTTAACAAACATGATGCTGGATGCTCCATTATCTTTGTTGTAGTTTGAATCTTTTTTTTTTTTTTTAAATGTGCAAATCACTTTACAACAGAAGATTTGTACAATTGTTTTTGCACATATTACAGTGGGTAGAGAGAGAAGTGAATGAAATACTAAAAATGATTTTGCGAGACTTTAAAAACAGATGAGCTCGCCATCTGAAGAAGAAAATAATAAAGCTATGAGTCATTAGATCCTGATCTGTTCCAGATGGAAAGAAAAAAGACTTTTTACTGTGCTGATATAAAAGGCTCACTCTCACTTAAACTTGGGGGTTTAAATGTAGTTTCTTTTTTTAGGAATTGCACATGCCTGTTTGAGTTACTGGTTTCAATCAGCTTGTCTAAGCATAGTTGTGTTGTTGCAATCGTGGTGCAACTAATTTAAAAATAAATGATGGGACATCTGATGGTTTTCTTTTTAAGGTTTTGATCTGTGATGAGCAGAGTAAAGTGTGAGCGAATAGTTCTCCGGCCGCAGTAAACTTTGTTGATTAGAAACATTTAGAGAAGTGCAGTATTGCTTGCTCTTGTTTGGGAAGTCTCTGCCAAGAGGAATCTGAACTGCAAAGCAGCAAACACTCAAGGCAAGGCCAATAAATTACTCAATCATGGCTACATTCTTTCTAGAAAGCACAAGCTGACCCTACTCTAAGGTTAAAAAAGCTTTGATGAAGGCAGCAACTCTTCATGCCACATTACCAAAACACTTGTCAGAAAATTAGACTGATGTGTCAGAGCTAAATATCTTCTGTGTTTCTCTTGAACAAGAGAACAACAAGAGTTTTCTAAATTCTGTTTGTTGTGATATTAGCATTTGGGAGGAAAAGAAAGACAGACATTTTACACTCTGCTGTCTTATGTGCAGTGAGGTGGTACGGTCTTTTAATTTCATCTATGTACATCAAGTGTAGAGAAATGAGTTAGCGAATATTAGCCTAGCTAAGCACAAAGACTGAAAGTAGGAAGAAGCTACTAGCTTAGGTAGCGAAATGAAAAAAGATGCCTTCCAACAATGTGAAAATGTCTAAGATACAATATGTAAAACAATAGTGTAATTGATGAAGGTATTTATATTTGAAGATGGTAGAAAATAGCTGCTTCCTCCTCTCTCTGTTTTTGGGGCTATGCTATGCTACGCTAACCATATCATACATTTTCTCTGCACTTAATATACAGACATGTAGCCAGCAATGGATATAAGTTGTTATCACTTAGTCAGCGTGTAAACTGCAGCTGAGCTCGCAGTCCACTGTATCAGCAGTGCTGCTGGCTATTTGTTTTACAAACCAACAGCAAGAAAACTGCGAGCTACAATATCCTATTTGGCCTGCAGCGTCTATGCTTGACTCAAATTGGTAACTCAGTCTTTCAGAAGTGTTTCCTACAACACTGATTAACAAAGCTGGAAGAAAAATAAAAGTGGGAACAAATTATTAAAAATGTGGGAAATAATTGCATCTCGTGTGCAAACTTTTTCTTCTTCTTTTCTTTCTGTGGCCACTCCGGAGCTCTGTAACTAAACCTTTTTTCCTTATGAAGCATTTGTCCTCATTTTGGGTGGCGGCAGTTGGTTTTTTTTGGTTTTTTAAAAAATAAATCTGGGCTAACTTTTTCCTTTTAACTCACATTTTTTAGTTAACCTATTTGTTTTAGCTAACCTTTTTTTCTAAGCCATACATCCACAACACAACTAAACTTTAGGACACATAGAGATTAAATATTTTAAATTTTTTACCAATAACCTAGTGTACCATTTTTCTCTATTGTAAATTTCACTTACGTTAAGCATAGTTTAAGCCAAACCAGGTGTGGAATGTAACTAAATACATTTACTCAAGTACTGTACTTGTAATTTACTTGAGTATTTTAATCTCATCTTACTTTCCACATCTACTCCGCTACATTTCAGAGGTATTTAGAGGTACATTTATGTCAGCTTCAGTTGCTAATTTACTAATTAAGATATCTGCATGCAAATATAAAAATGTAAGAGTACAACTGACATGATTAGTCTCTTAATTGATTAGTCAATTGACAGAAAATTCATTTTTGATAATCGTCATTTCTCATGCAAAAACATTTCATGGTTCCAGCTTCTCAAAGTGAGGATTTGCTGCTTTTCCTTTGGTAACTTTAATTTATTTGTAATAATATGGGGGTTTGGACCTTTTGTTGGGACAAAACAAGCATTGTGAACGTGTCACTTTGGGCTCTGGGTAATTGTGACAGCATTCGTCACTGTTTTCAGGAATTTTTACAAACAGAACAATCAGTTGAATAATGGCGAAAACAAACAGCAGATTAATCCATAATGGAAATAACCACGAGTTGCAGTCCTGTACAAAATGAGCTCCACCTTAACCAGCTACAACAGTTAAATACTGCATTTACATTAGTGCATGAGTATGATGTATCAAATAGTATAGTAGCAGTCAGATTGGACATCTTTTCTGCATTGTGTAATTTTACTTTTAATTCTTTAAAGTACACTTTCCTGATTATACTTTTTACTAAAGTGGCATTTTCGATGCATGACCTTTACTTGTAACAGAACATTTTTTACAATGTGGTATTCGTACTTTTACTCTTCATTTTTCTGCTCTATAACTGATTTCTTATCTTCCATCCATTCTCACTCTCCCGCAGACCCTTGAGTAAAAGTCTACCAGGGGTGCATTGTGGCTATTTTTGCTCTGACCAATCATGAGTTATACCACCTTGAATGAGGACAATCTTAGATTCAGGAGAAGAATTGTAATGGTCTGCTTTGCTGCTCACATCTCAAAGGCCTTCAGCCAGCATGTATTTCCACGCTGTGCATTGTTACTGATGTAAATGAGTCTCGTGGGAAATAAGAATGCTGGCCAAACCATATCATCAGATCAAACCAATAAATGTTGCTGCAATCAATGCTGTATGACACTGAGCATTTCGTTTAGTGACCTAAAGGTGTCTACTTTCCATTGACTATCCAGATATCTGGTCAGGATAAATCAATATGTTTAAATATTTAAATGAATATCAGATATCTGGTCATTCGACATGATGGAAGTTCCTGCTTGACCATAGCTGCGAGTTCCTTTTTTGTTTCATTGCAGTACTCTCTTGGTAACCAATGTTTTGAATTATTTTAGTGGTTGTAAATCCAACAATTTGAGGGTGGAAATGAAGATGTAGTGTCCCATAACGGTTAAAATGCTACTGTGAATTAATTGCTTGTCATTTTGGGGGGACAAAAACAGTAAAATATGCTGATGATCTGCAACTTTATTTCAAAATGTATCAGTATCAGCCTTTAAAATGCCCACACTGTTAGAACTTTGTTGTTTGAAACTTGTTTGCGCTTTTCTCTGTGTCTGCTCATATCAGTTAACATGCACTTTTGAACTCTGCTGGAGATGCTGAGTGCTGGTCTCTGCTGACCGTTCAGTGTGACTGAAACCAGAGCATCCACAATAATGGCATCATTGATCACAGCCCATTTTTTTTCTCTGTCGCCGTTTTCAAAGCTTCCACTGCCATGAGAAATATTTCGGTAGCAGAAAAGCAATCTTTATCTTGATGAGAGGCTTGATCTGCTTTCCCTCATACCCTCTGGGGCCTGATGTGCTTTTAGTCCCACTACTTCAATCTTTTGCTGACCTTCAGGCAAAGACGTTCGCTTGCTGAGGGGCGTCTGTCTCCTCTATGAGACACAGCAGCTGTTTCATCTAACAATATGAATTGAAGGAGACATCAGCTCATGTAATGAACGGCTGTTAATCTGCTAGAGAGTATTTATGAGTCTGTTTTTCATTGTTTGACTTTCTGGATACATTTCAGTGTGGGTATTAATCCAGACAGATTCAGAACAAAGAAAAGCCCTTCGGAGTGTTCAACTCTGATTTTGGTTCTGCTGACCTACCTTGTATTTTCTTTTGAGTGTGATTATCTGTATTGGATATAGCAGAGCTATGCTACATTGCACAGACAGTGTGAGGAGTAGGGTTAATTGGGGCCCAGCAGGTCATTTTTGCCTTTGGGCGCCATAGTGGGTTAATATGGCCATGAATGGTACAGTTTTATTAATTTACTGTGTATAGTAATGCAATTATTCCTTACATTTTTAAATTGTTTCTCGTGCTACTCGACATGTACAAACATAACACTAAAATATTGCAACAACACAACAAGGCTGCTTATTATTTATTGACACAGGCAGAGCTTCATTCAACCACTGAAGCTTATTCATGAGTTTTGTGGCTATGGCATTTAGGCGGGGAACTACGTCAGGCTAACCTCAGACATGCAAAGCTCAAATGATTCTACTGTCTTTTCATCATGTGGCTACCACCACCCAGTGCAGCATGTAAGAGGGAGGCCTCGTGGTGTCCAAAATATTTCTTTTAATTGTGACACAAAAATCAAGAAAAAAATCTTAAGACTAATTATCGAATTTATTTGGAGGCCGAGCCACATTAGGGAAGAAGAAAGCCACATTTGCCTCTTACTTCCTACTTTGGAAAACTATGTAACCTATTGGTTAAACCTGGAGAGCAGCACTTTTTCCATACAAATGTCCATTACCTTCAAGCCCTTTGCCGAAGGAAATCTCTCTGTATTTCACAGTACACCAGAGTTATAAACTGGTGTCGATGGCGACTTTCCCAGGCTGGCTCACTGCTAGCGATGCGGGAGGAGAACTGTGGCGGAGTAGGCTTCAGTATGGGCTACAGGCTACAGCAACTAGAAATATGTCAGAACCGTTGCAGTCATAAGCATGTCAGGAGGGGAGACAGAAGTTCTGCACTGCAGGTTTAAAGCAAGCATTAATATCCTTTGGCACCCAACACTTTTTTGAAAAAATTAAAAATAAAAATAAAATTATATATATACATATATTAATATAATAATTTTAAATTTAAATTATTACTGGTGTATTTAAAAACATAAAGGTAATTTATACAAAAGAGATAAAGGTCAATTGATCATTGCCTTCTAGCTGAACCTCTAATAAAAGCCATTAAAATGTCCTGTACTTTTAAATCTACTGTAGTCCCGCCCTACTACCTTATGGACCAATCAACAGCTCTGACACACAGCCCCTCTCTGAATTATAGACCAATCACAGCTTATCTCTCAACACCAGTAGAGCAGTCCAGTTGTAGCAGTCTTGTTGATTTCACCGCCTCCAGTATACCAGCGCAACAAGCCTGTCCACCGTGCAGCTGACATGGTGTGTGTACACTGAAAATGCTTGGAAAGTGACTCCAGAGGCCGGTAGGACTGTCCGGACATTGGCACTGGATTCAGTGGAGGTTTTCTGACCGGCAAACCCGAGTCTCCTGTGCCCGTATCCGCAGCATTAGGTAAGGTTTTTTTGGCGCTGTGGTGTTGGTGTAATGTCCCTCTCCTCTCCTTCCCTTTAGCCCACTATCTGTGGACGCACGTTTTTGGCAGAGGGGGTTGAATAACCGTACTTATCTTACCCTGAATATAGCTACTCCTCCTTTAAAATGCGGTTACATAATTACTAGTGTTTGGCATGTTAGCCATGAAGACTAGGGGAAAAAAACGGTCTTGGCTGATAATATGACATTCAAATCAAGCCTATGTCAAATAAATACCTTTAGCCGGGGGTGTATGTTGACAGATAGCGCCGCTATGTACAGCCCTCAGGGGGACGTCGCGTTGAACTGTATCACAAATCTGATTTGATTATCGACAAACGTACAAGTTACACACCCTCAAGATCACCGAAGACATTTTACGAATCTTGAGAGGCAACTCGACATAGCGACTGGGCCACCAGGCTGCACGTATTTAAATCCAACTTCAACAAAACCCTCCTCTGCTCGATCCTTGCATCCCTTTTCTAACCCAAATATACACTACTGGGGGCGGTAAAGAGCACTTTGAACCAAATCTAAAGTTCAGATTTGATGGCCATTTGTAGCCTTTGTTATTGTTTAAGATACGTATGCCGGATTAGCCAGAAGATCACAAGACGACGGAACCGTAACTTGACTTTGTATGAACTGTGCACCTTTGCCGATAAACGAGACATCATTTAATTGCAGTATTTTTTAAAAATAAGAGTTTGGTTTGAGGTTGCTGTTGGGGTTGAGTGCTTTGGCCTGGGAGTGCAGCAAGGATTGGAAATAATGATCCTGCCTCAGTTAATCACATTGGTTAAGCTCCATATAGTAAGATGATAATGTATTGGGGACATATTCTGGTTTCACATATAGAGAAAACGTGTATTTTTCTTTGCTGGATGCTGTCAGACATCTAATAAATCTTGCACTACATCGTGTTGTGGAGCACAGAGATATGGTCTCAATTTAATACCCCCCCCCCCCCCCCCAAACATTCACATTTAATTTTTCCATCAATTTGAGACAGTAGTGTTGTCAGTCTTATGCCCCAGGCTGCTGAGTGAAATAATTATCACCACTCATAGCTTCATATTCCCCTCCATTGCTTATTAAAGATGTCAGACCTGCAAGAAAATAGCCTATAGGAAATACGTGGCTTATGAGTAAGAGTATATTTACTGGATTTAAAAACTAAAAGGTATAATTGTAGCCTGGAAACTGACAATGAGCAAAAACAGTTTCCAGTGACAGGGCATAGACTACCAGTGTCTTGGTAGCCAGGAGCACATCTGCTGTGTGCAGGTGGTCTGGGGGGAAAAAAGACTTAAGTCCAGTTGAATTCACTGAGTATTTGTCAGTGGGTCGGCTTCTACAGCTGCAGAGCTGGATTCCTTGGTCTCCAGCTCTACTTTCATTTCCTAAATAACACCCACTGCTGCATCACAATTGTTACATTCAGTCAAGCAGCTGTGTGACCGCTGAGCACAGCCAGGGTTTCAGCTGCAGAGCAGTGCCCATATTTATGAAGTTCCTCCAAAGAGCTGCTCACTGCTCAAGGACTTACTGGTGTGGGGGCCCACAATCCTTAGACCTCCCAGAATAGAAGCGCTGACGGCCGGAGACGTCAGTCGATCTCCTGCACAGCTTGGTCTCGCTGTGAAACTCTTGATTGATGGATCACAGTTTGTTGTCTGATTGTGAGTGAGGACAGAGCCTTCAGTTGTGCCTATGTTTCTGTCTGTGGCTACTAAGATTACAGCTGACACAACACAGTTTCCTTTTTGTTCTTTGCTGCCTTTTATAGTGTTTGCTGTTTTTGGGAGTTTAAGCCACAGCAGCATTAAAATCACATTGATGGGGAAACAAGAAAACATGGAGAAACATTCTTGAGAAAGAAGTGTTCAGGAACAGTTAAGCTCTGAGCCAACAAGTTTGGTAACCTACCACACATTGTTCATGTTTCCCTGGTGACTTGCAGTATCTCAGTATTGTAGTGTAGATGTAGTTTAAGTGCATGCAAGGGAAGCCCAAAGGTTGGATGTCTAAAAATTGCAGGTCAGGTTTGATAATAATAAACAGAAAAGCAACAAGCTGTCTGCGAGCCTGTCACCAGCAATCACTTCCCATTGCTTTAAAATAATTAATCGGTATTGTAATCATTTAATTCCCTGTTAATGCACTAAACAAGTAATGGCTTAGTAGTTTCACCACAAATGTTCGGGACATAAAATAAACATGGACGACATGACAGCTCCCCAAAAATGAAATCAAAACATCTTGATCGCCCCCTGGTGGCTGGCTGCAGTATAGGTCATAAACCCCGCCCCCACCACATTAGCAGATGGGACATGGGTCAAATTAAAGTGCACTTCAATTAAATTTTCCCTAAAGATGGTTTCTGTCATTTTAGGTAGTTTTTGTCTTGCCGATGTCTATTCATGTGCTAATTTTTCTGATAAGTTTGGTTTCAATCTGGGATGCACGATATGTTTTTTTTTCAACCGATGCCAATAATCAATAATTGTCTGCCTCTCGTGGCCGATTTTTGTATATTGAAAAAGAAGTTCATAACCTGTCGTTTGAAGATGGATGATTTAATATTCCATAGCTCTAATAATATTTGTTGTGTTAAAACTCATAGACTTTTCCCCTCCTCTCTGAACCCTTGTGGAACATGTGTTGTAAATTATAATCAAGATGTCTTCCTCTGAAACTGTAAAAAAACGTCCATCCCCTGGTTTGGCTCTAGTCTACACTGTGCGGCTCTACCCAGCTGCAGCAGTTTGACGTCATGAGCGCGACTTCTCTGTGTTTATAGGCAACTTTAAAGATGCATACTGCCGCCTACTGTATCGGAGTGTGTATTATGCTGTGCTTGTTAAGTCAATGAAAGCAATTTGGCATTGAATTTTTGGCTCTGTGTGTCACCTAATAATTTCATAATCGGCCGATGATATAAAATTTCCAATTATTGGGTCGATAATTTATTGGTCTGATAAATATTTTGCATCCCTAGTTTTAATTAGTTATTTGATGCTATAAAATGTCATGATTGACAACCAAGCCCTGCTGTTATTGAGCAGGTGGTAACTCGATACTGCGGCTCCACCACCCGATCACTACTGTTCACTACTGTACAGTACTGATCACTACTGCCTCTGACTCCAAATGACGTCACCCATACAAGATGGTGGAGCTCCTATCTGGGATATTTTGGCTTCATTTTTGTTCAGTGGGAGGATGCAGAGGCGCGTCATCCATCTTTACATATGTCAGTGGTTCAGCAGGCTAATTTTCTGTGAAGTACTGCCAACAGGATGAAACATGGTGAAACACATTGCATAAACCTCCAAAGATGACAAGACAAGTTGTGGCTTTAACTTTGCATAACTTTGTGCATAGCAACAACAACATTCAATTTACTGTAATTTGTTCATTTTGGGTCATATTATGGGATTGTTATGCAGTAAAATTATTTTTGGACTATTATAATTATAATTAATAGGATTAGAAGCTTGTTGCTTATTTTAAAGGATCATACCACTGTAAGATAAATTTTTCGATAACATCTTTGACAGGACCAAAAACAGATGATGTTCACCGTGATGGATTACCTGTCTCCAGCCAGTTTCACGTCCCAGAATGTTCATAGTCTTAGCATAGTAAAATGACAGAAATTCCTGCCTCCATGGACAACTGGAACACACAATTAAGCATGATTCAAATATAATCAGCAGTGAAGGACGTAGGATTTGTTGCACTTTACACTAAAAACATGCAAACTAATAGTATGGTCCTGGAAGAATCAAAATAAAGCAACACTCTGACAGTACACTGCAGACTACTACACTGACAGATTGTGTCTCACTTCCTTACAAATTGTATTCATACTAGTCCCCCCCCTCCATAACACACACACACACACACACACACACACACACACACACACACACACACACACACACACACACAGTTACTGTCTGGTCACTGGCAGATTTACTCCCCTGTGTTTCTCACTTTACTGATTAGTGATGTGTCATTCATTGTTTATAACCCCTGCATTGTGGTCGTGAGTGTACATCTGCTGGGTTGTCTGCCAAGGTGAAGTTGATTTACCTGAGTGATGCGTTGCTTTAACCGTGGATATTGAAATTGATTGTGCTAAATGCACTCAGCCATATTCAGATGCATGCAGGCAGGACTGCTGTGGTTTGACATGTGATTACTTCCTGTGTGAACTGCATGCGCGTGGCTGACGTTGTGAGTTTATTGACTTTGACTAGTTTTTAAAATGACAGTTTATCCTATTGATGATGGAGGAAGCTGGGTGGTTGCAAAAGGTGAAAGGTGAAAAATAAATCAAGCAGAAACGTTTCTGTCTACTGGGCCTGCACAGTCACTGCCATCAGCATTAGCATCAGCATCTACAAATATGTGACATGAAAGAAGAAATCACAATACAGCCTGCAGAACTGCTCCCTCATGAATCTTCATATGGTGATTTTGTCTTTTTGCCAACAGCTTCCCATACTATAAACATTATATATTATGACCTTGTGATGACATGTGATCCTAAATGGGAAATAAAATAGGAGCACACAAACAAATTTAGGAGCACAGTAAAAATGTTCAAGTCACACATGCTTTATTAACAAACTAATTATTACATAACATATTTTTACTGCGCATGCCTGAATGTGTTTAAAGTCGGACAATAACTAATTATCAGTGAAATACAAAAAATTCTAAATGCTATAATTTATTTGTCTTCAATCAAAATTCTAAACGGCAAATATCGGCCAATTAATCGTTCTATCACGACTTTAGAACGTTGCCTTCTGATTGAAATCCTTGTTTAATATGATAAAGGTTATGATTAATATCAGCCCACATTGTTTACACTCTGTAATCATAGCTGCTGATTGTCAAATTATGGCCATTAAAATACTACAAGATTTTTTCATCTACCAATCAGATTGACTGATGAGTCAAAAAGTTAATTTCGGACACTGATGATAGAGAAATGTGCCTATCTGTGTATCAGTCCCCCACATGCTCTATATGAATGTGTGTGTGTGCTCACAGAGCTTGTGCCCTGCTGAGTAGCAAGTGCGCCGTCCAAATGTCGATGTTTCTATGTTCTTCATTTGGTCAAATAAAGATGGAGAGACTAACGTCAGCAGCCTGTTTCTGCTGCTCCCATGACACAGTCACTCATGAGCTAGTTGTGCATAATCAGCCTGGCACAACTGAGAGGCAGGACTTGAAATAATGCAGCTAATTAAAAGCTCAGAATTCTCCAAAAACCAAGTTCAGGAACCCACTGCTGTTCCTGCCTTTTCAACAGCCTCTAATGTGACATATGCACCCATGAGCAAATATGATTTATCACATTTTGAGTTTTTATTTGGGATCATTTGCTGCCCTCTTTGTAATGAGCTTTCCTCGCCAGAGGTCAACAGGGAGGTTTGTTTAATGACCTTT
The DNA here is from genome assembly GCA_037974645.1 of Hollardia meadi. Lineage (NCBI taxonomy): Eukaryota > Metazoa > Chordata > Actinopteri > Tetraodontiformes > Triacanthodidae > Hollardia > Hollardia meadi. Next base: position 14,661 of record JBBPCS010039486.1, read on the forward strand.
GTGCTTCTGAACAAGGTCATCTAAAGCTGTTGGCAAATAAAACCATTTTCTGTGTTATTCTACCACTGAGACTTTATTCCTTCCTCGTCCTTGTTCTGTGATTTCCTGGGCGTGTGGGATCTTTTATGTGGAAAAAGGGACACAGGCATAACATAACATTCAAAACGCCTCATAAATTTGTTCAGACTCGCAATTCAAGTTCATATTTTCCCCGTCGCTATAGGCCCGAGTGATGAAACAAACATGAAAGGAGATGAATCTTGCCAGGGGGGCTCTTTTTTTCCTGTCTGAAGAAACATCAGATTGTCTCAGCTTTAATTGCACACCATCCACTCTGAGCACACAGACCAGGTCGCTGCAGGTCATAAATAATGTGTGTGTGTGTGTGTGTGTGTGTGTATAAGAAAATGAAATCCCCTGGGAACACAAGGTTGACTCAAGGTTTGTACAAATAATGGGGATGGAGGAAGACTGTTTGCCCTCATCCCGAGTTTATTTGCCCTGTAATCCCTGCAGATAATGCCAAGATGCAGAGGAACATGCATTACAAGCGGAAAGACACACCACAGGATTAGTTTGCACATGATGCTTATATTGTAACTCCAAATGGAACGAGTCTGTCTGGCCTGGAGAGGGACATCTCCTCTCCCTGTTATACAGTCTAGCTGGAGGTGGATTGGGTTTTTTTTTTTTTTTTTGCAGCATGTGATTTAAGACAGAGCCTGAGGGACAGAGGTTGTGGACAGGGTAATGGCCACAGCCCTACTGATTGATCCTGCAGGAATGTGCCAGATCACAGATCTGATTGGAAATTTAAGAAAGGCTGGACTGTTCCAAATTATATTGTTATAGTGGTGACATGCTTTTTGTTGTGAGTTTTTGAAAGTTAATGCCAGTGCAGATGTTTGTGGATGGAAGCAACTGATACTTTTACTGGCATTTTTTTGGTGAAAGTCAGTACTTTTAAAAATCACAAATAGTTTTCTTTCCACTCTCATGCTTTTAGTTTTGAACAAGGATAGGGAACGTCAGTCTCAGGCTACATCAACAGTGGGTTTTGGTTTTACAACACATCTAACTTCTGCTTGGTTTACGCCTAGTGTCTACACTACTCTGGCGTTTAGGAACTTCTAAAACAGAGATATTTGGTATCGCTGTTGACGCTGTTTTAGTTAGGGTTGCTTTTTAGTCTGGACGGGCAGAAACAGAGGCTTTGGAAATGATGACACTGACACCCATGTTCGAGCCAAATTGACGTCTGTCTAAAAAGGGTGAGCTGCCAAGACAGGAAACATGCTGTTGCACAGTCTGTTGTGTTACACCTCAAGCCTCTTTTGCTTCTGGAATGCTGGCATGCTATTTAAAATCAGACACTAATGCAGCATTATGCCAACATTGTTTGATCTATTGTAAAGACAACAAAGCTATGAGTCTTTTTTTATAGCAGTATTGCGGGATGTCTGTGTAAAATCATATATCATCTGTTATCATGCGGAGCTGCAGTTCCGTCCAATCTGCACTACCTTTGGGCAAAGAAAGGAAGTGGTGCATGTGCAGAAGTACAGTAGATGCTGCTGCTGATGTACGCTATCTACAGGCAAATAAAAGTTTGATTCTCCCACCTGAAGCTGCTCTTATCTATGTTTGTTTGTGAGTTACAAGTTACCAGGACGTGCTTTGCATAAAAACTGAGTGCAGGAGCAGTGATAATGGAGACAGTTTAGAAACTGAGACGGTTTATTTCCTGTATGTGTCACATGGGTTTCGCCATTGCCCTGCCCCTTTAGGAGACTAGTGGCAGGTCCTGAGTCTATTCATTCTTATGGGAGAACTGAATGTGAGCAAAGATTAGGACCAATTCCTTTGCCCCATAATCACTAAAGTAAACATCGGACCCGTTTTTCACAAGCCACATGTCTTCTGAACATTCTGACACAAAATTATATGTCAGGACAATCAGGAGAAAATTAACTTGTATATTAATATATCAATACAAAAAGTGCTTTTATCATTTACCATCAAATAGAAGGAAATGGAAATGAACTGTGTGCTGCAGATGGCTGCATTTGGTCATAGTGCTTGTTTTGAATGTCGGAGGACTGTTAATCGGAGCTTTTCATATGAACACGGGATTCTTGGTGAAATACAGTCAAATTGAATTACTGCAGCGATTAGCCGATTAATCCATTACTTGTTTGAAGGAAAATTATTTCCCAACTATTTTTATAATCGATTGATCGCTTCAGGCATTTTGCAAGCAAAAATGTCAAACATCTGCTGGTTCCAGATTCCTAAATGTAAGGCTTGGCTGCCTTTTTTATTTTGTCATTTGAGATGGTAAATGAAAATTCTTTGGGTTTTAGACTGTTGTTCGGACAAAAGAAGCAATTTGCCGACATCTCTTCGGGCTCTGGGAATTTGTGATGATTATTTTATGACGAATCTTGAAAATAACGAGCAGATTAATCAAAAATGAAAGTAATCATTAGTTGCAGCTTTACTACATAACAACAATACGACTAAAGTAGAGAAGAAAGGAAAAAATGAAAAGGTTGATAAAAATGCATCATGTTATGCCACAGAAATGTAAAGAGAGTCAATGAGACTTATTTGAATAATCAAAGAAGTAATGGCAAATAATCAGAATAATGGTTAATTGCAGGCCTATTGTAAAATTATTGTTATATTTATACTTTGAGCTTGCTTAATGGAGAAAACGGGAAGAAAAAAGCTTAAAATTTAGTGAGCTCGATGTTGTTATGTCGTAAAATGTGAGGGTGGAAGTGGGCCCTGTCTCATTTGGTTTATTATGAGTCTACATGAGAGGTGACAGAGACGAAACAAACTGTGTTCACCTCCTGACACTGTTTGACAGCTTGCTCACAGAAGCTGATTTTCCACCTCTGCCTATGACAGACGGAGTGATAATTCATCCACTAATCATTGGAAAATGTAATTGAACAAACCTTTTAACCTGGCTGGAATTATTATCGTGCAATTGATTCCACAGAAGAAACGATTTAGAAGTGAGAAACTGGTTCTGTGCTGTGATTTTCTTTTCCTTATATCAGTTTCGCAGACCTCTCTCACCAGGGCCAGGGTGCAAAGCCCTCGTTATTAAGTGTTAATGTGGTTTGGTTTCACCGTTGCCCCATGGAGAGCAGCCTCAGCCTCCACTGCTTCCCCTAACAGATCAATGAGAAAAATCTCCTGCGAGGAGGATACAATATCAGTAACAGGAGAGAAGAGCCTCAATTAATTTAACACAAACACATTTCAGCCCCGGTGCAAGGTGTAACACGACACTGCTCTGAATCTCAACCACAGTTTGTTACCAGCGAGGCATTCATAACGCTTCACCTCTGGAGGGACTGCAGCTCACATCTTTAGGTCCTTTTCCATTTTTCCTTCCCTGATTTTCATGGTAAAGTGATTTAAGAAAAAAATGGGAAAAAATAACCCTGATACAGCCTCGTGCAATGTTCTATACATTTCAGGGCCTAGGCTATTGTTTGGTGGTCCATCTTTTTCCTTGTTCTTGTTCAGGCTATCCTAACATTGGCAAATAACAGAACGTTTATCATCTAACATTTCTGTAGGGCTTGGTACTGAAAATCAACTTTTTTTCCTGCAATTTAAAATTATTTATTAAGTATCCATAACTGTAAAGGGGTGAAAGTTGGAATTCGATCCCTGGTCAGATTCGTATTTTCCACCATTTTTAGACTTTTTAATTCAGGCAAAGTTCTTGGTGGCAGCTTGTGTTTAGACAACTAAAATCAAATTTAGTCATCTCTTATCTTAGTCAGAAATTGTGTGAACGTGTTTTGTATGTAGTGTTTAAGTGTAAGGACCACACTAGCATCTAATATTGTGTTCAAATAGAAAGCAAATACGTAAATTAGCGCAATTCACATTTTCACGTCAGTCGCACAAGTTGAAAATATTCAACTTACTGTAAGTAAAAAATTTGTGCATGTTGGAGGGCTTTTCAGATCAATGTGTGGTGAGGACAGGGCATGCTTCTATTTTTCAAAGTAAGTTCTTTTTGGAATTGCACCGAAAATTCGGGTTTTGTATCGGCAACAGCATCAAATTAGGAAGGCTATCCAGACGTACATTTCAGTGGTCAAATTTTGGTGTCACACCTTCAAAATGAAAGGGTAATGGCTCCACTTTGCACCAACCTAAAAAGTCATACATGGAGGCAAAAGTAGCACCGTCTCTGCTATTGTTAGCTAAAAGTATTTTTAATTAGAACACATAGCACATAGAATATATCATATTAATAATACACATATGGTAATAGTGTTTAGATAACCCAGTGCAGATGATAAGCCTTCCGGATCTTGTGTTTATCAGTTTATCTTGTTGCCTTTTCACTATTTATCAAGTGTAATTGTTCTTTTTGTACGCTTTTATACTGCACTCATATTTTGAGTGCAATTCATTTTTCTAAAAAAAACAAACAAAAAAAGGACAAAACACGCAAAAGACAAAAACACAATAAATGAATTTGACTTATAGCATTTTTTTTGTTGAAGTTTTCTAAAAATATTGCGATAAGAATATTTTCTTGAATTCTTTTGGCCGTGATAACTGTGTAGTGAAAATCTGATATTGTGACAGCAGAATAAAGTAGTCAAATCATTATAAAGGAATGTCAAGCATGTCAGATAAATTAATATGGACATTTCTCCACATTTATATTTAGTCCTTTTGTTGTAGTTTTTTGTGTTGTTTTTAAGATTGAATCCATCAGATTAATCAAATCTTTCATCATAGTTATTTGCATTCTCTAAGAAGAGTGCTGTATAGTATACAGTACGTACAGTATAACTCTCCTGTGATGATACCAGAGACTCATCTGTTGTCCCTCTTACCTTCCACCTCGTTGTTTCTCACTATCTTTCACTTACCTGCTTTGCTTTGATTCATTTCATGCAAAGCTATCTGTTCTGTTCACTATTATAGATGATGATCATCTATGCATTTTATTTTGGTTGCTTGTCTGTCCGCATCTTTCTGTGCAGCTTCATTTTTGGTAAGGTCGTCCCTGAACAGTTAAACTGATCGTTAATATGTCAAGTGAATCAGAAGGTGAACTTTGTCTTTGAGGGCAGTTGCAGCAGCCTTGGAGAAACAGCAGGCCCCTCTTGTACTCCCACTCATAAACTAAAGGTGTTGGCAGCCTGGCTTGCTTTGTGACTTCCCCTTCCCTGTAACACTGAATCACTTAGTAGAAGACACAGAGATGTGAGATTACGTGGGTGGGCTGAAAGAAAAGACAAAGCCTGACGACAGAAAAACAATTGTTGCTGCACTATAAGAACTTTTGTACAGCATTCACACATTTTCACAGTGCAGAGGGAATTCTTGAAGCATTTATCTGCAGCTTAGTTTTGCATGAACTGCCTCTCACAGGGAGGCTAATACAAGGGATTAGCAGTAATGTTTTGTTGTGAAATGCCCCTCACTTGTATAACTACCAGTTAACAGTCGAGGATGTTTGCTTAAAAGCAACAACAGCCACTTGGCTCATTAGGCACGAGTAACCCACTGAGAAGAAGTTGGCAACATGGTGTCAGAGGGGAAACAGATGGGAGAGTGATGCATTGTTCTATCCTGGTCCGTCCCAACCTGGCTCAACAGATTTAAATACAGCACAGTTAGATGGATTCATCGTGTCAAGCGCCCAATGAGTACATTGCAAGATTCAGGAGATTAAAGATTGATTTGTCATTATACAACACAAGATTGTTCAACAAAACACAAGTTATGGTTCCCTATGCTACGCAAATAAAAAAACTAAAAAATTTTCACAGGTGGAGTATTGCATAAATACAAATATTTAGTTTTATCTTTTCACTTGTGTCAGTTCTGCATTTCCCAAACTAACGTCACCATCTGAGTAATCAGGCTTTAAGCCTAACTCTTATCATTGTGGTTCTTGTTTACAAAGTTAAAGAATAAATACATACACTGATCAGCCACAACATTAAAACCACTGACAGTTGAAATGAATAACATTGACCATCTTGCTACAGTGCAATATTCTGCT
>JBBPCS010039506.1:0-20719 GCA_037974645.1 Hollardia meadi
TTACTGTTCCAAACATATTGTCGTAATAGAGAGTCCAGCTTTTTCCAGTATCCTGCTGGGGGAGCAAGTGGGATCATCGAACTAATAAAGTTAATTCGTGGGGAAAATGTTCATTTTAATGACTGATATACGGGCTGGGACTGACGCTGGCAGATGTCTCCATCTTTTAACATCTTCTATTTTTTTCAAAGCTAACGAGTAATTTGTTTTAGCCACGAGTTAAATCAATTCTGTGTTAAAAGGGGATCACAATATGTTGATCTAAATCTGCTATACAGTATTTGTTGTATTCATGTGTGAAGTATTTGAGGACAGCATGTGTGCTTGCATTTTGTGTGTGTTGTAGAGACGGTGGCCTCTATCTTTAATGGCAGTAAAATCTTAGTGTTTACGTTTGGTCTGCTCGTGAGTCCGAACCGTTGGAGCAGCAGGTGCTAAAGGGCTGAAAAGGTGGCTCTAAAAAGTAATTAGCTGTACTTGTAATTGTAAAAACGTACCTGTAAAATGTAATTAACTACATCTGCACACAGACAGCTCTGCACTCAGTGGACATTATCGAAGAATAAAAATAGCTCCACTCCTGCAGACTGCAAACGAGAGAATTGAGCTGTTGTGAGCACATCACTGAAACTGGGTGGTTGAACATTGCATGTTTTCATTTGTGATACGCTTTCAGCCCTTTAGGACAAGTTATTTCAATGTTACAGTGAATCTAATATTGCTGAGTGGCGACCTTGCTGCCCTCACTCACCTTCAGTTGCCTGTAACAATTTTTCCCAATGGTCCACGCTGTCTTCACATTCCAAGCCAACAGTTTATGTTTGGGATGAAGTAAAACAATATGGACAAGATGTTACAGGATGTAGGTAGTATAGGTAGACATGTTTGTCATACAACGAATGCTCAGTGTGCAGGTAGAGGCCGAATTTAACATCTGTCTCATTGAGAAGTGTCAAGGAAAGATAAATGATCAAGCATCAGCATGCAGTAGACTTTAACTGATAGAGGATTTTTTTTAAAGGCCGATATAAAAACAATAGTTTGTAGCAGGAGAAAGATGATAGCCAATGACTTGGCCATCCTTGCCAACCCATGATAAAAAAATTCAGCACTCTTGGAAATAAACAATCTTTGGCTTTATTAGAAACTGGATAACCATTGAACTGAACATAAAGTAAGTCTAAATAATAAATACTTAAATAAATAAAAACATTCGGATCCCTGAACGTCAAACTCAAAGTAATATAAATCTGGAACTGAAGATCCAAATGTAATTCATAAAAAAAATATGGAACTGACCAAACAAACAGTAAAAAATAAAGTAAAATCTAGGTGGGAGCATTGACAATGGAGGCTGCGCCGGCCGCTGTTGGAGCCAAGTTCGGCCATCACCAATAGTTTGTCAAATGCCCCGTCGGCGCCAAACTCTATCATTTTGGCATATCAGCCTTAATCATTTGAATTGATCTTAACTGTGAAGGTCAATGAAATTAGACATCGATAAACTGATGAAAACTCAGAGAAAAGGTGGCATTTAAGTTTGATTGTTTTTAACCTGCAGATGTAGAACTCTTCTACAGTAGTAATCTACCAGAAAAAGTGTGATTAGCAAGAACAGTATGCAGTTTTTACATGGAAAGTTGCCGCTGTATATTTATCTGTAGTATTGTATCCTAAGCAGTGTCAGGAGGCTGGTAGGTGTGCATGATAATGTCCTGCAGTAGAACTTTCTAATCTCAAAAAGTGTGCTGTGTCAAATCTAATTCAAGTCATTTCCAGCTGAGTAAATCCTGTGTATGCATAGCACACCGTTTATTGAACTTCTCCCCACAGGGAAAGGAAGGAGACGCAACACTTAACCCAGGGTAGGGCTCGCACCAGGGGTGAAGTCTTTCCAAATCACAATCAAGCATTTACACTTGAGACGAAGTCAGCAGCTTCATGAAACTGATACGCGCCTCCAGTGAGTAATTTTGACAAGCGTTTTGTTTTGTGCGGCAAATTAACTGAAGGAACACATGATAATCACCGCAAATAATTGGAGGCGGCTGCTGTGGAAACAGCATCTAAAGCTTTATTAAGTGTTTTTAAATTTAAAAAAAACAAAATACTTAAAACAAAAAAAATCTTACAAATGGCTGCATGCCAGAAAAACAATTTATTTATTTATTGTGATTTTTTACTTTGGATTTATAGTTAATCTGCTTCTTTCTTTTTAAAAACATATTTGAATTATTGTTGTTGTTTTTTTTTTTACTTTTGCGTGATGCATGAATGCTGAGAGGATGAAAGAAAATAAAAAGCTTTCAACAACTATTAGCTTAATTTGTGGAGTAAATTATGATGATGATAATGATAACATTTAAATTTCATCATATTTTGTTTTTCTGTTTGTTGAGCAAGCTTCCTCTGGCCATGGTTATGATCAAGCATGGAAGATAGCTAATGTCTTCCCATATTATAATAATGACAATCTCTCTCTTTCTGAAGGAATTTTTCTTTTACAGGACTTTCAAAATATATTTATACCACTCCCAGGAAAAAATCAATCTAACCTTTTTATTGCTAATAGAGCCTCCTTTCTGTCATACTAATTTTGCTTTAATGCAATATTAATCTATTCTTTTTAGCCCTGTTTAATACATGGGTTTCTTTGTCTTCTTGGACAGCTTGAGCTGGGTTGGGAATCAGTGACTCAATGACAGCACCCCAACAGCAGGTCTGTAAATGACTGCATATAAAAACAAATAAATGGTAGGAACTGAAACAAGGAAGGGGGGTAGTACTGGAACTACAAAAGGAGTTACACTTCCTGTTGCATTTCATTGGACAACACAAAAAGGAGAAGCCCCATCATTTAGAGACTGAGGGTAATGTTGATATTCAGTGCTGCTTCTTCATCGATGAATATGTTTCTGACCAACCATCTGTGTCAAGTCCCATCTCAAACCAAAGATGACCAATCTTTTCCTAAAGCTTGTGCATAAACCTAACCAAGATGCCGTTAAGTATTCAGCACGTGCTAGAAAGGCTTTGTGGCAGGAAGGGACACCACGAGGGTACCTAGTGCATCTGGATGAGATGCCGAGGACAAAGCAGCGGTGTCTGACAACGTGTTGGTCTTAAACACCCTTTGCAATCTCAAACTTTCAAATGTGTGCGTACGACTATTCCATTAGCTTCACTGCTTTATTCAGACATAGTACAAACATTTATTTTCGAGCTTCAGGACCAACACACAAAGACACGATGTGTGATACAAGAGGTTCATGCTTATTTGTGAACTTCACTTAGATCTTCCTTATAACAAGGTTTGGTAAGGACTGACCTTACTGGTCAGTTTTTATTGCATCCTAAAAGTTTGGTGACTGACTGAGTCCCATGACTAATTAGTCAAAAGAAAATATATAAGAAATATGAGACATGAAGACCTTGTAAAACTTATGATTGTACTGTCAGAGAATATTCAAGTTTTCTGTCTTGTAAATTTGTGATTTATTTTCTAAGTTTACCACTATAATCTATATAGCCTTGGAATATTACCCCCGTCTCTCGATCCTGATGCTGTTTGCACTTCACATTTTAGTTCCATTACAAAGAGTCTAGACAGATAGAGAAGGTAGGACAAGAACACTGTGTCTGCTGCGCGTCTCCCTGGCGTTAAACTCCTCATATGCTGATACTATCATCGTACATTCTTGCTGGGAAAAACATGGAGCCCGAATCATAATGAAAAAACTCTGCCTGCGCTGCCGAACACGCCCCTTTTATGCAAACGCACACCAACTCTAAATAAATTAACGCAGAGTCAACTAACTAACGTCTTATTCACTGTCGTCGTACCGTTTAACTCCACTGCAGGTAATCAGAGTTTGTCCTTCCTTCCTTAATAACCCCGAGTTAAATCTGAGTAGGTTGACCTCCCTTCATAGTACAGCCCTCTGGCATGCAGCAGCTAGAAACATGAAACAATCAACATTTCTCAACACCAGATATAGAGTACATCTCTAACAAGAGGATGTGTTGTGTTCAGTGTTTCACCACACTCCACCAGACTGATACCACTTCATATACAGCACGTGATGGTCTCCCAAACCTATATGACCATTATGTGATAATGTGTGTCATTGGCTTACGATTGGGATTCATCTCATTGGCTTGGCCCCTCCATTCATCCTGGCCCAGAGCATCCTACCTAAACATCTCCTGGTCAAAATGCCATGTCATTTTCTGCAAATATTCATTGACTGCAGAGCAAGAATAACCTACTGCTGTACATATGACCTTTCCTCTTAGATGCTATTAACAGTTGAAATAAATGGTTATTGAACGCACTGATGCTTCCCAAAGGTGGACCGTTTTCATTTTAGACACCTCAGAGCATTACTGTACTGGCATGAAGCGTCAGTGCCTGGTTACTTTGAATGGAATAGGCATTCTTTTTACTATACCAAGCCTTTGGTGCCCAACTTCAAGGCTCTAAAGAAAACTCGAATGCAGATCATTGGCCAAATGTTGCTGATACTGACATTTATTCATGAAATGGAGGTGGAAAAGAGAAGCAGACATGAGTAGGGGAAGAGCGATTGATGTAAAGAGGAAAAAAAAGAGTCGAAGCATTAGAGAGAGAGAGAGAGAAAGAGGGAGAGGGTGGGGGTGGCCGGTGAATTCTCATTGGAGTTCTATAATTATTTCATGCCATTAGACCTGCAGTCTATAATTAACTACCTATTTGGATTAGCATGTGCAAAGTCACTGGGAGAGGAGAGGAAAAATAGAGACAGGAAAAAGAGAAAGAGCACAGATAAAAAGAAGAGACTGTGGTTCGATGTAGGAGAGACAGACAGAGAATAGAAACAGATGAATAAGTGAATGTTAGAGACTGAAGGCTGCATGGATTTGGTTCAGAAACTAGATGAAACCAACTAGCCAGCAAATCAACTGTATCAGTGCTCATACTGTCCGATAGCGACTGTGTGTGGACGAGAGACCAAGAAGATGATGAAGATTTATTATTTATTTGCTGTGATACAATTTGGCACTGGCGCAGATATTTGAGTAACGCTGTTAGTGAGCTCATGGAGGTGAGATGATGGACTTGGGGAAATGGGCAGTGAACCCTCCTTGATACTGGTGATGGCGCATGGAGGAGCGAAGGCACGCTGAAGCGTAATGAAAGACAATATTCTAATATTCATAAAGGATGCATCTGTATACAGTTTATGACAGGACTGCTGTGATTGATTTGGATATGGCCTTGAGAAAAGATTGAGTTAACACCGTGCCAATCAAATTAAATGTTCTGGGGTAACCCCAGAAATCATGAAGAAGTGCATAATGGCTCACGGGCTATGAAGGAATAATGCACATTTGAGCCAATGCATCGCTCAAGACCTCTATTGAAAGAGATAGAATGGGTTAATTGAATATTAAGTACTGTATGAGTGCTTACATAAATCCAGGACTTTCAGTTTGCGTCTCATTTAATCAATAGTAAATGCTTGCTTTGCATTAGTTATGCTTGGTAAATAAACTTTATCAATTTAGAAAGTGTCAGAGCGTTCATTGTTTAATGCCAGTGTGTGTGTGTGTGTGTGTGTGTGTGTGTGCGTTGAGAGAGGGAGAGAGATGGTCCAACAAGCAGACATTAGAAGACAGACAGGGAGCGAGGGGGCAGAGGAGGAGACAGAAGGAATTAGCGTGTGTGTTGAGGTGTGACTGCCCTACTTGACTAATGAGCTGGTGTTAACTCAGAGGAAGTCAGAGCTCATTGTGGCTACGCTTGACCCCGGTGCTAACACTAACTCTTTGTGACAGTTACATATACACCGACTGCCACCATCAACCCCAACTCTATTCATTAACTCCCTTGGCCTGAGTGTGGGTATGAGTTTCTGTGTGTGTGCACCATGCAAAAAAGTATACCTGACATGTCATTCAAATTTGTCATTTCATTGTCAAATGCCTTGTCAAGTCAAAATGGCACCTCCTAACGGGTCATTCCATTCACAACTGAATAGATGTCCATTATTTTAAGCGGGTTTGTCACACATATGCATGTGGAGATTAATTTATACGCTAAATTCTTAGTAAATCCGACAAAACCTTAACCTGTCTTCTTGATGACTTCACAGAATCACAGAAAAGTGAGTGAGTATGTCATTCTCATCAACCCCAGCAGGCAGCCCGTCCTAGCAAACATGTTGTTAAAGCTACAGTAAGCTACCTAAACGTCAACGGGAGACTCAAGTTACGAGGTGGTAGGAGGTAAAAAATTAATTTTAACATTATGTCACATTTAGTTTGACCTTTGAGCTTTTGGATATAAAACGTCATCGCTTCATCATTTTTTCTTGTTCGTGTATGAATCCTTGAGTTAGAACTAAAAATGTATTTAATAGATCACAGTGACCTTGACCCTTGACCTCTGAACAGCAAAACCGAATCAGTTCATCCTTGACTCCAAGTGAACGATTGTGGCAAATGTGGAGAAATTTCCTCGAGGTGTTCCTGAGATATCGCGTCGAAAAGAATGGGACAATGGGACAACCCTAAAACATAATCCCCCTGGCTGCGGGCGTTAAAATCATCTGGCAGCACACGACTGAAAGATGTCAGATCAGTGGATTTAGAAGTGGGCATATGCGTATGTACATGCTGCCTATACCCTGCGCTACACCGCTGCACAAGGGTCAGATGAGTAAACAGAAGACAGGAAATTCCATTAGTAAACTTTATAATTTACTGGGAGTATAAATCGAGATAAGAAAAGTTGAAGAACTGGATGGTTCGCCAAGTTTGGAAAGTGATGGGCCTTTTTTCAAATTAATTTATTTACATAGGAGCCCCAAGGTGTGAATAATTAAACAGTGTGCAAGGGAAAGCATTTTGTTTTGAATTTGTGGCCATGAATCCCCCCGCGTTGTATTAGTTGGTCTTTTGTAATAGCTCTGACGGGGGATCGCTGACGAGCTGCTCGACGGTCCGTATGTCAACTCCTCGTTTCCCTCCTTGCCACAAAGCCTTTTGGTTTGTGTGTGCACTGCGCTTAGTGCTGCAGTTGTAATGCTGGGACATTAATGCTGCCCTGTGGGGTGCAAGCTATTACTGTCACAGTACATACATACTGTACATGCAGACAGCTAAACTAAATGACTGAGAGCTAAGGAAGACAAAGAAGGCGACAGATAGAAAAACTGTGACTGTGACTGAGAGGCATTCAAACAGCCAGTCAGTTGTTTGATGATGACTTGCGTTTTAACTTTCCCCATATGGCTTGTCTTGTCTCTCTCGTCCGTGCCATGGGACAGCCGTATGGGAGCTGGGGATACATAACTATCAGGCTATACATATGGGAGCTGTCTGTTCTTGATACCCCTTGGCACATCAAAGCTATGGAAGCTACTGTATCACATTTCAAGTAACGACTTGAGTAAGGGTCCCGGTGGACGCATAGGTCTATGTGGATGCACAGTATGAATGAAAAAATAATAGTGATGGTGCATATGGAGGCAAATAACGTGGATTATTGCTTCGAATGAGCATATGCATATATATTTATTTCATTACAATTTGTCATACTAAGTTTGGGAGTTAACGCAACTGACTTTTCAACCTTGACTTGGGAACTTCGCCTGCTAAGATCTGCGCGACAGTGAGACGTTGGCTGGACAGACATGATAAGCTGATAAACTAGACAAATGTGAACTGACAACTCACAGCTAAATACATTGTAAATCAACAGAACATAAATGATGTTCACATTATCCTTTCTTACAGCACATACAGCTAAACAACCTGCGCTCCTCCCGTCCCCTTTCCTTTCTGTATTCCCTTCCCTGCTTTCAGCCACCCATTTATCCACCTACCCATTCCTTCCTCTTAACCTGACCTGCCCAGTCACAACAGATAATTTGTATGCATATTTATTCATAACTTCCCTGCCAATCAAAGACACACCCTTCAAAGTTCAGCGAGAGTGATATACCGCTAATATCCAAACAAATCTCTAGGCTGCATTTGCATAAAGCCAGAAATAATCACTGGTCTCAACACGTCTGATTGGTGACGCCTCACTCAATTTTGGAAAGTCTCAATTTCGTGTGGGACTTTGAAGGAACAGTGTACATACTGAAAATCCATTTAAAATGATTAGATTCTCGGAGTTCAGAGAGTGGAAGTATATATTGATTAATTCAATATATGTACAGTAAATATCGGCGCCTAAGGTAACACAATAACACATTACATGCATCATTTAACGAAGGTCAACTTCTCAAATACAATCAACTGAATGTTCTGTTGATATACAGCTTTTCAGCAGTTTTCAATACGTGATCGTACTCATCTGAGGATAAGACAAGAGACTCTTTCCAGAGTAAAAAGTCATCCCCAGAATTTAGACTACCAGATGTGATTGGTATCTTATGTGCACACACACACACACACACACGCACACACACGCACACACAGCTTCAAGGATTGCAGTATTTCTAGTTGCAGTACTTTCAGCAGATTCCTGTATTCATGTGTGGAAGAAAAACAAATCTGTTTTCAGAAATCTACTTTTTCACATCATTAGAGCAATTTTGCTCCACTGTGCTCACCAGTCAGAGCACACTGGCTATTTAAGCTACTTAAACTCTCATCTCACAACTCCCCACTGTTGCAGATTTTCATGGCGGTTTTGTACTATCCTATCGTGCGATTCAATTAATTTTTCTGGGTTGCCTGTGTCTAGAAAAAGGAACGTCTGTCCCTGAAGGATTCATGCCAATAACATGCTAACAGTCTGACTGGCGTCATCTCCTTTTTTTTTTAAACAGATGTAGATACAGTAGCTATTGTAGAGACCTTGACGTAAATGCTGCACCAGTGATCCATTGCAGTAATCAAAGGACCCATATGGATCCATTATTTCCTGGAACACACAGTCCACCATTCAGCGGACTGGTTGCACAGCAGACATTGTGACATGCCATAGAAAGCAAAGGTGTATTAATGATTTTTGCTAAGCTCTGCTATTGTGCTCTCTGGCTTACTGTTACGGTCACCAGGACACTTAATGGAACTGAGCCGTCATGACTGTCATTAAGTCCACCTGTGTTTTTCCTGCTCTGACAAAAAAGAGAGCAGAAACAGGAAACAATCATTCATTAATTTAGCTCTTTGCAGACTGCTGTACACTGACACAATCCTAATAGACTAATCTGTCATTTTGACGCTGATTAGGCCTAACAAAAAACAAATGTTATATTGGTAGCAAGCAACAGGCTTTAATGCTGTATATACAGTATGTATAGTACACATTATGATGATGCTTTAATCATGTCGTAACATTCCCTCTGTCCGGAATGGGAATGTCTGCAGCCTTGTAGCTGGTGCATTACACATGTGCCATTGAGGTATTAGTAGTAGTAGGTAGGTAGTAGAGGGCACTCCAAAACTAAGGCCAAGGGATATGAATTGGGTTGAATTGGTTTATTTTTGGTGTTTTGCACTGGCAAGTCACCAGTGAGTTGGGCTATGCTCCTTAAAGGGACAGTTCCCCCCAAATATCAAAACTGTTGTCGTGCTTTTTATCCATCTAGATGGTGAGAGTTGCTGAGAGCCAAAAAGAAGAAAGAAAAACAAACACAAGACAAGAGGAATGTCTCTTTTCTTGAAATCATGACCTGGCCAATCCACAGACCGTGACGTAAGCAGTTTCATGTAGGAATCACCGTGCAGAAGGAATCGTGCATCTACTCCTGGGTAAGAGGCTTGCATGAAACACCTCGTTATCTTGAGTAACGGAGTCATAATTTACAGATGTGGATGTAATGCACATGTGGAGCCTAAACAAAAAGTGGGTGGCGCTTAAGCAAGAAATGGATGTGGCTAACCAGAAGTTAGTTGGGGCCTGAAATTGATATGGGTTGATCAGAGGTTGCAATGTTGTTTATTTATTAGAAAACTATTTACAGAACAGCATCAGATTTTAGCTTCAGATCAATGTCTTTGATCACAAGTGTGAGAAATCTATTTACAGAACAATCTTTTTATAAACTCGAATGAATGAACTTCAGTCAGCTGCCCAACGAGGATTCTCCTTCATCACCGATATGGATAACGACACGTTTTACTTGGACGATAGGCCACTACTGTATAAAACTAGATTATCTGAACCAGATACTCGTGTAGGGCTGCAACTATTTTCATTATTGATTAATCTGCAGATTATTGTAACAATTAATTGATTATTCATTGAGACTATAAGATGTCAAAAATCATCAAGCAATGTCTTCAAATTGTTTCTTTTGTCCAACAGTCCAAAACCCAAAGACTTCATAAATGATAAAGAAAGGCAGCAAATCGTTAAGAAGCTGGAAACAGCAAATATTTGATATTTGTGCTTGAGAAACGACTGAAACGATTATCGATTAATCAACTTATGGTTGCAGCTCCGTACTTGTTTCAGCCGAGTTCTCGCTCGGCCCTGGTCCTCACCATGCTCTTATCGCTCCCGTCGCCCCTGTGCCTGCTGTTCAACCATGTGTGATTGATGGAGGGCTGCATCCATCCCTTCCTCCGCCTCTCTGCACTCCTGTGTCCCAAAAGCCTCCATCCTTCTCTCTTACCTGCCGTCACCAGATGGCTCAACACCTGCTGCCAACAGTCAACAAAAGCTGCAATTACCTTTCGTGTCCAACAAAGGGAAACTCTACACATAAACACCCCCACACACACAAATGCAGGAGATTTACACAGAAAACTGTGACCATGCACACAACCGCACTCCTACACACATGCTTTTATTGTTTATATGAATTCCTACTCATACTGATCAGATTACTTTGTCTTTGCAAGCATTTTGAACTGTAATAGTTTTTTTTTAAATTCTCCACTACT
This sequence comes from Hollardia meadi, assembly GCA_037974645.1. Lineage (NCBI taxonomy): Eukaryota > Metazoa > Chordata > Actinopteri > Tetraodontiformes > Triacanthodidae > Hollardia > Hollardia meadi. The sequence goes on from JBBPCS010039506.1 coordinate 10,891, forward strand.
TGATTCATAATCAGAGGGTTTGACCAGGCTTGAGTTCTAATGCCATCGACCAACTCCTCATGATATGAATCATTAGGAAAAGTAAAGGCAAATTGAGCAGAAACCAACACACATGGCACACACACTCAGTAATAAGCCACTGAAACCAGGCTTCTCCTTGTTCCCAGAAGAATCCACATGAACATAGTCTGACATCACACATTGTGAAAAGTCAAATTCAAGCTTGCATGCACTCAGGTGTGCAGACAGACAGGGACACGCACGCCTACACGGTCGAGTTGATGATGGGTGGAGGAAGCGAGATTTGTTAGAACTACAAGCCTTTGTCTTTACACCTTAATGATGGTTATTATTCTGTCATACTGTGACTCTCACTAGGCAGGAGCGCCATTGACTGCACGATAGTTTTCTCTATACACCGTAATTACACTTGATTGATTACGCATGTGTGTGTGTCGGCAGTTCCCAATTGCTGCTGATAATTACAGTGATGACTGACAGCTGTGATAAACAGAATCACTGCAATACCTACCTTGTTCTGTTGCCATTGGCAGCCAAAACGCTCTGAAGTAAGTGTCATGACATTTTATTTCATTCTAGACTTGTGTTTTTGAAGTGGAAATCTAGCAACACTGTTCAATGTGATATGCATGATCTATATCACCTTTTATTCAGACCACGTCCCTCCATTTCCTCACTGTTTCTGAAAAGGTTTGTTGCTCGGTGACCTGGCCTAATGCTCACTGTACAAGCCTCCTATGTGGAGCATATGTGCAAAGCAACAATACGATATTGCTTAATGAGTTGTGATTAGTTTAATTAGCTGTAATTAAATGTGCGGTGTTGACCCATTGTCTCCCTCTTGTGGCAGTGAGAATAATTACACAAACACTGTTGACGTACTTCTGAACCCAAAGGCTCCGACATACTTCTAGTAGCTGTAGCTTGTAGCCCTTACTGACGGCTGTCTCTATGGTTGCTCCCCCCTTCCGCTCTGGAAAACCAATCTTTGCTTAAACCTAAAATACAAAGATATTTATCTGGCGGTGATCAGCAATCAGCATTGCGTGAATTGAAGGTTACTGACGTTCATTTATATATAAAAAAAGTCCTGCACTCCAGGTTTAAAGAAAAACCAAAAAGGGAACGTCTTTTTGTAAATGGTCACATTTATTTAGTTCGGCCTATTTGTCAAAAACAATATCAGTAGACTATCAAGAGCATGTGCACATTGCAGGGGAGCACCCTACCTGACATCCAGCGTTAATACAAATCGTATATAGGAAAATAAATAAACAAAATTAGCTCTTGCAGTTCAGGTTTGTCTTTGTGCCATGTTTCCCTCATACTTGAGAGCTTGTAGCTTATAGCTTATTTAGATATACATGAAGAGAACTTTGTACAAGGATGAATTGTGCAAAATGTAAAAGTATAAGGCACTCGGGCTTATGACCTCTGGGCTATAGCCATTATTTTATCATTTTATCACATGCGATCGGTAGGCTTTTTTCAGCACACAAAAGTATGTCTGCTCTCTTTTATCTGACAAGAGTTGTACACAAACGACAAGACTGGTTCTAATGGTATTGTGTAGATCAATTAGTAAGTCAGATTTCTGGTGTCACACCTCTACCTTGCACTTCCTCTCTTTTACCACCACTTCATTCCTCCTTTCTCTCGCTGCCATAACAAGTAAAATTTATTCCCGTGAGAATAAATCCTAGTGAACTCAAAGAGTACAGCTTCAGGTTTAATCTCGGATCTATCCAGTGTGCGTTTGACCACACAGGCTGAAGACACCTCTGGTAACCTGCTGGAGCTTTAATGGACAAAGCACTGGTAATGTAGGAGTGTCAGCCCAAACACAGCTGCCATCACAGCCGCTGTTAGTGTGACCTTATTGTCACCAGGGCGAATTGTTTTTCACAGCACTGCAGATCACAGGGAAAAATCGACATTGCACCCCACACAAATCATCACACAACCACAGACAGGGATACATGAAGTACACAACACAACAGCCAAAAACCACATTACAAAAAACATAGCCCAAAATAAACGGAACCTTTTCAATGGGCAACACCAGCCGTACCCTGCAGCTACCTCACCCTGCAGGACACTACTGCAGAGGTTAACACTTCCGGACACAGCCAGCACCAACAAGCCCATAACAGCAGGCCTACATTACAATTTACTCCCTAGTCAGTAACACAGGTCAGTCAGCCTTCCAATGGCCTGTCTCATGAAAGTAGTTCCAGCGTTTGCCCTTCTCAAAGTTACCTTATAATTTAGGGTCAAACTTAAAAGAACCAGCGTTCCCTGGCTGTAACTTATCAAGTGGAACAACAGCAGTATTTCCTCTCCATCCAAAGTTATCACACACAGAAGTGCGCTTTTCTAAACCTGCCCTTATGGAGCAGCACTTATTCATTGCAGGGGTGTCACAATTTGACCTGTAAACATACTTTTAAACTGCTCCAAGATATCCGGAGCTGGTAAGGTGTAATGATGTTTATTAACGTGAAAAGAGAAGAGGCTTACTGGGTGTCAAGGCAGGCAGAGGTCAAAACCTGAATATCAGTCCGAATGCGGGCAAACAAGTCCGAGGGGCACAGAGAGAAATCCAAGATCAAAAAACAGGCAAGGTCCAGAAAACAAATTTAAAAAAACATTAGAGAAAATACTAAAGAAACGTTAGAATGAGGGCACACAATGAAAATTAAACAAAAGAACAAAGGAACCGCGGCTGTGTAAGACGCAATCCAGAGCAACTTTATGCACACATATCCATTTTTAATATTTGATTGAGCTGCAACGCACCAAACAACCGAATTGTGAAAACATTTGACTACTTACCAAATGCCAGAGAGCTACACGAAATGGGCCAGGTTAAGACAAAATGTTATATATATATATATATATATATATATATATTTATATAACATTATGGCCAAATTAACCTGCGAAACGTCTTTAAAAATCCTACGCAGTATAAAGGTTTCCAAAAAATAAAGTTTTACACTTTGTCCATCCTACTATCTTTATTGGCCCATTTTACTTGGCAATATTCTTCGGAATCTTTACTGTACGCGCCAGTGCCTTTCAATAAACTCACTTCTGCGATTTAATACTCAAGTGAACATTGATTTGGCTTTATTAAAAAGTGAATCCCTTATTTGATGGATGGCTTCATGATGGCTTGAGCCATCAGTGAAATGTCCATAAAGAAGTAGAGCACTCAGACTTACAGCCGGGAAAATAAAATATATATATATATATATCTCGCTCATGCATGCCTCACACTGCTTTCCTTCTCCCTTTTTTTTTTTGTCAATTCCTGGTTATGATGGATATTTCAAATTTATTTCTGTCTCATATTTTACATTTCATCTGAATATATATTACTGCAAAATGATGTCTTTTGGTTATTGCTGCTTGTAGATGCGGATGCACACAAACACACACACACACACACACACACATACAGACACATGTACACACACATGAAGAGGATGTGTCTCACACAGGGAGGCCAATCAAACCTAGTCTCTTGTTGCAGCAATCAACAATGACACGTTGTACCGCAGATACACATGAATGTACCTCAATCGCATTTCTTTGTAAAGAGAGTTAATGAATCCACTTATTTACACAATATTCTACACATATCCTCTGTTTGTTGTCATAGTAATGCTTTTTTACAGTTTGGACTTATGTTTGTCACTCTTCTCACATTTTAATGAACACACAAAAACAAAAATGTCTTGCACAAATCTTTAGAACTGTGCAACTGCAAAAGAATTACGCAACACACATGGAAAATCTAAATCTCTGAGGGGTTTGTTATTTATTTTTTGTTTTTCCCCAATATTTATCAGTTTAGTTTAGTTCAGAGTTCTCTTTTGTTATGCCAAATGGCAATGAGTGAAAGAAATGTTCAAAAGTATTTACCACAGTTTTAAATTTGCCCCTTTGAGCTTACCAGACAGTAGTACAGTGTGTACCTAGGAATTTACCACCAAACTCCACTCTCCCCTCTGTCAACTCTATTACAACACAATCAAAGCGGGGTGGGGGTGGGGGTGGGGGTTCTACAGGAATGGAAAGAATCCCACCAAGCGGAGATGGCAAACAGTAATTCTGCAGAGCAAATTGAACTTAGAATCCAATTCCATGGACAGATTTGATGTGTGTCTCAGACCTGCTGCAGAAATGAACTTGTATGGAGCAGAATTGCAAATGAGGAAATACAAGATATTCTAAGCAATATTTACAGAGCGTCACGCAGGTCAGCTGTGTCATGAACATATCGTCAGTGTTCCGTGCGCGTTGAACACTTGCAGCTATGTACAGTGTGTACAGGTAGCTTTTCTGTATACTCTATTTGCATGCTGTATATTGAATGTCACAGTAGAATATTGAGTTTGGTCCATGTCTTGTCATGTCCACGTGTCTGCTTCTTTGCAACATTCGACCTCTTCAGAGTCATTTTATTTTCTGTGCATTTTAGATGAGTCTAATAGTTTAGGATTGTACACAGATAAAAATGTTTTGTGACTTGGGAAAGGTTTATATGGGTGAGGGAAATACTAGCAGCAGCACACTGTTGATGTTTGTGTAGGAAGATGGCAGACAGTGCAACGGTCCGTTTTGGCAGCAAAATTGCAGTGAAACTATTTTCATTGGCACTTCCCTTACTGCACGTCTCTTCCCACTGCAGATAATTTTAGTACACTCTAGTGGAACATATCAGTTTTGCTGTCCACTTGCATGAAGACTAGGGATGCCCGGATCAATACCGCAAGACCGATACTTAGATACTCACAAGCTACTCATGTGGTGTTGATTCCTTTAAAAAATAGATAACATTTTATACAAAACGTGGGTGGTTGCATCACTTTCAAAGGTTTTCAGTTCGTTGATGTTGTTCCAAAACACACGCACGTACGCACGCACACGAAATGAACACAGGAAACCGGCAAGAGAGCGAGGAGAGTTGTGATTTTGTGTTCATTAAACTTAAACTTAAACATTCAATGAACTCTGACATCACTATTTGGCTACCACTCACACTTTTTTTTCGGGATTAAGACATTTACATTGTGCATTTGGCTGCATTACCTCAGTATTACTGTGCGGCAACTGCTATAAACAGCATCTCTACCATCCACTAGTTTCTGCAGAACCCACCACACGGGCTTGATCAGCTTGGTCCGACTCAGCTCTCTCGTGACACGTGTGCAGTCTTTTATAGTCACAGCCAGTTGTTTTGTGTATCTTATTATGACACAACATGTCTTTTCATTTTACTTTTACGTTTGTTTAATTACTGCTGTTGCGCTATTATCTGGAGTGAATTAAATCTAGACAGTTTGTCCCGGATGGAACTCAGATCCCTCTGTAGTGTTTGGGAGTGTTGTTCTTTTCGTTAACCGGTACTCCTGTGCGGCATTGTTTTCTGAGCTTGTTGATCTCAAACAAATCCCAGCAGCCACTACACTGTCCCTACCAGGCTCTCCGTTATTTCATATACTGTATAAGGATATAAGGAGGTTGTTCCATCAGCAGTTTTAGTACATGCAGATTATGCAGTGGACATTTGTCCTGTGCTTTCCTGCACATAAATATGGCCACCAGTGTGTTATATTATATATACTGTTATATTGATCCCTTCTCATTATGGCTGTTGATGAGTCTGCATCATTACTTTAATATTTCAACTATTTGAATGTGCTGCATTTTGTTGGAAACAGTCCCTCTTTCATGGTTAAGCTCCTTACTACAATGCAATGAATGCAGGAGTGACTTATTATGGACACTTATTGCTTTTTCAACTTTTTGCATGTGGAGCTTAAATTCAATTAGCAGTCCATTGTTTTCAACTAATGAATCATCTGAAGTCAATTAAATCCATTCAAAGGTTCAGTAATTGTTTAACTCTGCCCCTCGTAAATTCTGTAATATAAAATACAGTCACCTGAAGTGACAGTGTGTGTGTGTGTGTGTGTGTGTGTGTGTGTGTGTGTGTGTGTGTGTGAGAGATCAGAAGCTGGTTGTAGGGGTATGGCCACTTGCAGATGCTCTAGTGTGCGTACAGAATATGTACATTTATTCATCATGATGTCTGTTTGTGTGGTATCCAATATAAGGTGACTGTGTGTGTGTTTTTCTAACGTCTCCCCTGTGCCAGTTGTGTGTTGAGTGCCAAGAAGAACAGACGCCCTGGGACACGAGGGCTCAATGCAGGAGACAGCGATGTTTAATAAACCATGCGGCTGGCGTGTGTGCACATTGCAAGCACACTCACACACAAATACTTTTTAGTGTGTGTTTTGGCGTGGTGGTGGAGTAGAATTACTTTGCCTCCTGGTGTGAGTACACACATTTGCCCTTGGGAGGGTTGCAGAGAGATGCGGCTGAAAATGGCTTGATTGAATCAGGGAGAAGGAGTTCACTTTGTGCTGTGGTGCCATATGCTGCCGTGGTGCCATACAGGTTGACAAGACTGGGACTTTTTCGCAACAACATGAGAGCGTTTCAAACTTGTACAAGACTTCCTGGCTGAATGAAATGGTGTAATGCAACTTTAATGCAGCTTCTCAGCCTCTTCTGCCAGCTCTTTGATGGCCATCTGGAGACTCTTCCCAGACATACAGGCAGCATGGAAAAGCTAGATTGCTCATTTGTCAACGAAAGCAACTTTCACGAGATGGTTGGTTGCGGTCCATCTAGCCTTCTTGCACTCTGCTGTCAGTTCTGGGTGTTTGAGTTGCTTGAGCTTGTGTGCTGCTGGTTTGCCTTCCACCCGAGGGACAGTCAGTTAAATGATGAGGAACTTACTGGTAGCTGTAGACCACATCGTGACATGTGGTCTGAGAGTTGTTTGTGTGATCTCAGGTGAGGAAAACTAATGGCTTGCAGAGATGTTGTCTTTCCTGCAGCTGGGTTCTGTAGGATATCCTCTGGCTTGACAGAAGAAATGAGCTGTCATTGGTGGCCTGAAGAGTTTTTTTTGCCTGCACCCTGCACTTCTCCAACAGCTCTGCCAGCTTCCTCAGCACCTGGTTGTGCCCTGCGCCAGCATACCTTTGCACCTTGACAGGATGTCCTTGCTCCCAAACCACTGGGTTTGAAGGTGACCTTATCAAGAAGTTGCGGAGTTGGCCAAGTTCATGCCTCTACTTGTGATTGCCTCCCATTATGACCATGCTCCTTATTGGCCCTGAGATACTGCCTTGATGAAGTAACACTCCTGCTCTACCTGTGTGACTTCCTCCACAATCATGCAGACCTAAGCATTTAGGTTTAAAAAAAATGGTACGTACAGCCTCTCACGTTTACTAGTGGGGCAGTAGAGCTGTGTGTGATAAAAACGCGAGGGGCCACTTTGGTGGGTCGCGTTGCTTCAGGTACTGGTGAGATATTAAATATGATCCAGAAAGTCCAGTTTGGTTATGAGTCCATGAGTTCGATGGCTTATCAGGCATCAAAACAATAAATAAAACTGGATTTCAGAAATGATCATATATCAAGCTAATATAACCTTGAGAGGGCGTATTTCTTTTCTTTTTTTTATAAGCAGGGCTAAAGTCAGGACCAAATGTCTCTAATTACAACATTCTGACCAAATGTAATAATACAGCACATGAATTGAAATCACATAAGGCATCTTGATACTGTGTTGCCTTTATTTCATGAGTCTAATGTGTTCTCTGTGAGAGAAAATTCCCCCCTAATCCAGTTCAGCTATAGTGCATGTGATCTTATCAACCCTCGCTTATGCACCTGAAACATCTGTCACAAGAAGTCTTGGACACACATGCACATTCATCTGCTGTATGACTGAGGTGAAGAGCCAAGAGACTCCTTTTCTGTCAAACATACACATTCAGCAAACAAAGGGGCACAAACAAGCTGCTGTTTTATGTAATGAATGGACTAGCTTGTCAGGATGCGGGAAAGAGCTAGTGCAGATACTAAAAACAGTCTCATCCCAGTGGCCAAGACCTTAATGATCTCAGCCAGCAACAAGACTTCCACAGAAAACAATAATAATTAGGGGTGGGCAGCAGATTGAACTGGGTCCCTGTGTGTGTATTTGCGTGTGTGCGTGTGCCTGTTTGTGTGTCGTGCTTGCTTTTGTTGGAGTGTTTGCCTCAGGGGGTATAAATCAATGTGTCACGTAATTGCTTGAGTGACCTTTGCTGATAAGAGACGGTAGCCTTTTGAAATCTCTATCTGTCTCTGTCACTTTGGCCATCTTCACCTCTCAGCCATTGCTTTCTCGCTGTCACATGCTCTCACATCATTACACTCGCACACACGCAAACTCTTTGGGAATCACTCGGCTTGCGAAGGCTTGCACAACTTCATTCTAATTCTGGCCGCTAATCCAATAACCTGTCACCTAAATTTTACTCAATAACGGAGCCATAAGAAAGGCCCACTGAAATGATCACCATGACCTTTGATATGGATCATTTATCAAGCAGAAGTCGCAAGCTATAAATGTTTCTTTACAAAAGACTTATAGGTAGAACACAACAGCCTATCATCCACAACGCTGATTCGAAAAAAACAACAACTGGATGCTGTGTAAAACACGAATAAAACAGAACGTGATAACTTACTAATCTTTTTTGGTATATACTGTAATTGAAAACAGCACAAATACAATATGTTTAATGCTACACCTCATCAACTTCATTGATTTTTGTAAATATAAAGTACGTTTATTCTGAATTTCATGCCGCCAACACGTTTCAAACAAGTTGGGACAGGGGCAACAAAAGACTGGGAAAGTTGTGGAATGCTCAAAAACACCAGTTTGGAACATTCCACAGGTAAAGAGGTGTATTGGTAACGGGTGATAGTATCGTGATTCGGGATGGGACCATCCTCAAAAGAAAGGATGGGCCGAGGTTCTCCACTTTGTCAAATACATGATTGTACAAGGGATGTTACTACAGGGGCTCGGGAACACTTGCAATAGTGACAACTTTTTTGGGAATTGTAATACTCAAAAATGAGGATTAGAAAGGCCTACTGAAGTGTTTTGACTGGGGACATCTTTTAATTTTTATTCTCTGGACAGACTCATAATCTAAAAAAAAAAAAAATCTTGATTATCCTTCGATAAAACTTTGAGTTTCTGTGACATTCCCTTCTACGAAAGTGCAGTTTAAATTACACCAGATGTCCTTGTTATTTCCCTCCTTTCCTGTTTCCCAGTACCTGTTCGCACATCCCTCAACTGCTCTGATGCTGCCTGACCTTCCTAGCCCACCACCTCACCGGCATCTCATTTCCTCGTCAGCCCTGCAGATACTTAACCGATCCGTTCACTCATACTCTCTCAGTCAAGTTTTTTTTTTTTTTTTTTACCTTATTGTTAACCTGGACCTGTCCTGCCTGCCTGTAAGCCTTGATCATCATCCTGCTGCCTCGACTGTATGCATCCTGTTTCCCTCACCTCTTTGATATTGACAGCCACAATACAGGGAGCACAGTTACAGTCATTAATGCCACCGACACTCCGTTTGTAGCAGTGTGTTCATAGCAATGAAAATGCCACATATTGATTTCTCTTAACCTTTATTTAGAAAGCGACGCTTCACAGCTCTAGTTTTCATTAAGGCCCTGTTCACACTTACACTTGGCTACAGTATAACATAAAAAAAAAACATAGAAGGTCCAAATACAGACATTACGATAATGTTCTTTTTTCTTTTAATTTCTCCCATCTTTCTTTCTGTCGTGTCTAACTGATTGCAAGGACCCAAAATGCAGAACTCAGAGACAGAGTTAGCAAATGGACTGATACAATTTA
>JBBPCS010039562.1:1663-20709 GCA_037974645.1 Hollardia meadi
CCCCCCCCCCCCCCCCCCCCCCCCCACCGCCCGTGGGATGAAAACAACATGTGCGTCCCTTCCCGCCCTCATCAGCACCACCCAAGTCAGCAGGGAAGAGGCAGCGGTGCATGTTCAGCCCTGAGCAGAGTCTCATTCTGAGCTCTCCCTTGAGAAGGACACACAAACATGTCATCGTCGAGCGTGCTGTCAGAAAATCAAAAGTAATCTTTCTCCCGAGTGTGCAAGAAGCCAAAGTGGCCGGAGTGTCACCTCTCTGTGCCATCCTGCAATATGTAAACAGAGTGTGAGTCGACTCTGTACAGATGGATTAGACAGACACGGGCACTCATCATCCATCTGTCAGCTGCACTTACGCTCTGAAAAATGGCTGTCAACCACTAAAACGTGGTCGTCTCCGTCCTCTTTGTCCTTCCATTCACCCGTCAGCCATCGCCACCCACGGCTACCCGCCCTTTCTATGGGATGCATGCATTTCCAGGCGGCACACAGGTGGTTTCTGGCTGAGAGCAGGGTTCATCCATATATGCATGATCGTTCCCACGGCAGCTCACTGGGGAGCTTACTTCATGGGAAGCTCTAACAAGGCAATTATCCCTGTTAGGTTTCATTTACTCCAGCAGAAGGTGCACTGCATGTCCTTGAGGGTTTGGACCTTGAACGCCTGGAAACCTCTCCTCAAGCCTTCTTGCTCGAATGAAACAAAATACATTAAAGTTTATGTTCAAAGGGCCACATGGATGGCTTTGAGTGTTTTATCCCAATGATTTGGCTTTCTACCTGCCAGGTAGTCATTGGCTTCCTTTCATTTCAATCTACGATGAAAATCAACACTTTAACTTTGCTTGAGGAAGGCTATCCATCCAATTAATGGACTTTTGTTGCTTTCATTTTGCTTCAAAGTGCGGTCACCTTCACACGGGAAATCAGCTTGAAGGAACGCACCTGTTTTGAAAACTCTTTGAGAACTGCTGTTAAGTCCTGAAAAGTTCACCAGAAAGTCTTATGGACAGTGAGATGCCAGATTGGGCGATTTCTCCGCCCATGTTTCCATCCGTGTCTGTCCAGACTCATATAATATATGTAGTGACTGCTGGAGAGCTTGGTCACATGGTGCAACGACAATCACTTGAAGCTCAATATCAACAAAATCAAAGCTACAAATATAGATGTTGTTGCATAGAAGCTCTAAATGCTGAAACATGGATTCTTCACAAACATGTTCAACCCAGCAGCGCAGAAGATCTATTCAATCAGCACAGTTGGTGTCAAATTTGGTCATAATTAGCATATTAATTCTTGAGTTATGACTAAATATTTGTTTAATAGGTCACAGTAACCTTGACTTTTGACCTTTGTCCACCAAATTCTAATCAGTTCACTTGAGTCCAAGTAAATTTTTGGGCCAAATTTGAAGAATTCACATCAAGGTGTTTCTGAGATATTGCGTTCACAAGAATGGAAAAAAAATGGACATATGTACTGTAGGTATGGACGAACGGACCTGAAATCATAATGCCTCCGGCCACGGCTATCGCTGGCAGAAAAATATGAATTCTTCCTACATTAAACTGCACTTAACAAAGTTTGATATTTTGCCTGCTTTGCCTTGTGTAACTGTCTGAATGTTTTCTTTTAAACTAAACACACTAAGCCAACTGCCACTGAATAAAATTTTTTTTAAAAATCAAATAAACATGCCTGTGCTTGAGTCCAATGCTTTAAATATGATCCTATGTTTTTGAGTTGCTTCACTGGAGCGTTGCGACACAGACATTCAGACACGCTATGCTGAGAGGACCACCTGGAGCATCATGGGCAGGTGACACATGGCTGAAAAGGTCATTCTCCACGTGGTGCTACCCATGATCCCAGGAATCATCCACTGGGTGCATGAAGGATCCAGGAAAAGCAGTACCTAGCTGGTATAAAGTGGCCTTGTGAAATAATGACCTTTAACACAAAGAAAAGCAAGACAGTCAGTTTAGTACTTTCCCCAAATGTCATTGTCTGTCTTACTGTATGACACATGAAGAATTTCAGATATGAGGGCCACTTTGACAGGTTCTTGATTTGGATTTCCTAATAATCTGAAAATCTGGCTGTCACATCCGATTCACAAGAGATCACTGCACTTTGGCATCCCTCACCAGAAAAAGGTCATCTTGACTGTGGCATATGGAACGAAAGAGACAGAGGGAGCGAGAATAGACTGGAACAGCATATTTTGCACTCTAGTTTACATAACGGCTGTCAGTAAAGGGTGATATTGTGGGGAAACGTTGTGAAACAGCAGTGGTGATGGTTTTGAAACTCCTCTCCAAAGCCATTAGTGATTAGATAAAGAGTGTAGATGGATTTGTAATGATGCTCTCTCTCGAATGTTCTCTCTCTTTATCTCTCGCCTCAGCCAGATGAAAGGCAGCGAGAACCTCCCAAAGCCTTTGTTGTGAACATTATTTTACCCTTACAGGCACTGTATGACCACTCCACCACCTGCAATCGCACCTGTCTGCTTTGATCACTAGTTATTGGTAAGAAATAGAAACTTGAATAATGTAAGGGATGAAATGGAGTGAGGCCAGATGCAGGTACAGCGTTGCCAGATTTGACTGACATTAAATAATCCATTAAGAGCCTCAAATCTACCTAATCATTATAAAATTGTATTTTATTAGTATTGTATTTATCAGAATAATTAGGCAAAATCCAGGGCCAAATGTTACATTAAGTGGAAAAGTCCCCACATATCGGAGCAGACATAACCTTTCACTAGCTGACCTGAATATTAATTTGTACGTAAATGAAAATCTTTTTTTTTTTAAATCAGTTTTTAGTGAGAAAAACTGCCAAAATAGTACAAAAAGTAGCCGCTTAAAACCATTTTTGCTTGCTAAATCAAATAAAGAGAAGCTAAATTAAAAAATCTGACAACCCTAAACTAGCAGGATAAGGCAGCATAAACTGTCCCACCCACTTGTTTACTCCACCATGTTTTCGCTGGACCGTCTTTAGAAATGGATTTAGAAACACCTGCTGCCACCACTGCTGCTTATTTGGCAGTTAATAAGCAAGATTACGTTTCCAAAAGTCTGAATATGTCGCTTTGGGACAAGTTTCAAGAGCAAATAACCGTGTCTGTGCTGATTTATCTGCTGGTGCTAACCGTTAGCTTCGCAGGAGTTGGCTAACGTTACAAGCGTTAACTAGCTAACACCATGTCGTGTGCCGTCTTCTAACGGTAACTGTCAACGGCACGTTTGTCCTGGTGTAAATCACAAAACTAAGGTAAGAATTAGCTTCCTGTGCTAATCTCAATGTATGTTCACGCTATCATTGTGCTCTAAAGTGGTTAATTTTAGTAAGTTATAAGGTTAGCTGCTGCCAAGGTCAATATATTACTGCTAATTTCTGCTATGGTCCTGAAGTAAGCTAGCTAGATGCTATATACCTAAACAGTATTTGCTTTCTTGTAGTGGCTGAGCTCCTTTGCTTGTTGTTTGGCACTTAATGTGATCATCACATGGATGTTTCTATGCTGTTAAGCATATGTGTGTTTTGGGATCAACTGACCTCTAATCATCAAATTAATTTGATAGTGGCAGATGGCTGCAGCCTCCAGTCATGCTGGGACTTAACTTCCATTTATCACAGTTTAGGGATGCTCCAAGTCAAGGTAATGTAATTTTTGTACCTTGTAATTTTATAAAAGACAGCTTATCTGTTATTTATTATAAGTATGGTAAAGTTGTTGGTTGTAGTATGGTATTAGTAATTTTACACAAAAACAGATTGCCACAAAACTTTTATTGAAGCACGATGTTATTCCATCTATTTATCCTGAGGAGATACAGCGAGTGCGAGCCAACATGTTGGTCAACCGGTAAGTTTGTTTTTCTCATTTTTTATTAGTTGACCGTGTCTAAACAAATCTGCAGTATCGGAGAAAATGTTAGCCAATGTTAGCCTGCCAAGCTACATTCTATGATTCATGCCAAATGTTGACATGACATTTTAAATGGTTTAGGGGGGTTAACAAAGAAAGTTATGCCAAATGTTTCTCAGAACTGTTTGTCAGGCAGCTAAGCTGCTGAATTAGATGATAGCTATATTCATTATTTTAATTCTGACCATTGACTGTATATGAAGATGGACAACACGAGAGCTCCCCAAAAGTGAGGGCAAAAGATCTTGATCGCCCCCTGGTGGTGGGCTGCAGTATAGGTCATAAAATCCACCCCATCAATGATATAATGTAGGACATGGGCCAAACTAAAAACTCAAGTACACCTCAAATAAGATGTTTTCTGTCATTTTTAGGTCGCTCATATCACGCTGATGTATCTTCAAGTGTTCATTTTTGTGATCAGTTTGGTTTTAATTAGTTATCTGATTTTATAAAAATGAGGTGAAACATCATGATTGGCAGGTGAGCCCTGCTCGCGATTGGGCGGGCGGGTGTATGAAGATGGCAGCGCTCGTATCCGGGATATTTTGGCTTCATTTTTATACAGTGAGAGGAAGTGGAGACGCGTCATCCATCTTTTTGTATGTCAATGATTCTGACACTGTGTAGCGTACAGTAGCTAGTAAAACAGAAGAAGACAGGTTTGATGAGCAGCAGTGTTGAATGTGAGCAGAGTGGTGGAGGGGTGAGAGAAGATAAGGGTGGAGACTATTTTGATCCGCCAATTTTCTGAGGGGATTTTTTCTTGCAAAAACTCCTAAATAAGTAATTTTGATGAACTGAGATTTGAGGGGTTTAATCAATACTTAACTATGTTTTCAGCTATTAGGTATATTGAATTAACTGATATATTTTCTTGTTCCCTACATTACAGATGGCAGCTGGAGGAACCAAATGGCCTGTATGGGTCTACTTTGTTGAAATAGCCGGAGGAAAAGTACAATATGGAGTGTGCAATAAAGTTTTAAGTATCATCAACAGCCAAAACAAAAAATACCTCCAACTTGTGGACTCACCTTTACCACTGCCATCCAGAGGCTCATTCTGATGCCCTTAAAAAAGGTTTGGCAATCAGATAAAACTCAAACACAGGTCACAGTCAGCTATTTGATCAACAGGTAAAATAAACCTCTTCAGACCCAGGGAACAAGAAGATGGACAAGCCAATTATAGAGATGATAGATACAGTTAACAAGCCAGTCACAATGGTCTCAGGTGTTTGTTTTCAGCTGCTTATGAGATTTTCTGAGCCCTGTTACAATGTTAAGTATAAGAATTTCAACAAATGCAGATGTTTGATGAAACATATGCTGTGACAAAGGTGAAGACTCTCGTCACAGCAGAAGAGGCACCATACATGGCTTTCACAACTGACTGCTGGGCGGGCACTACTGAATCTCTGATGAGCCTCATTTTACCCAAAATGAGTGGAACAGACATGAGGTTGTGTTAAATGTCAAGACTATGACGGGATCACACAGTGCATTCAGCAGACTTTTTTTTTTTGGAAATGCTGGACTCCTGGAAAATCAGCACTGTGTGGTTCTTGTTCTTGATGGAGCCAGCATTGTGAAAGGCACAAGGCTAACTGATCCTCTGGATATAAGCTGTACTGCTCACACTCTACATCTAGTCAATGATGGCCTTTTCGGTCAAAGAGCTGTCTGTGCTGGACATTATTGCCACATTGAAGAGCTGTGCAGGTTACTCTGGCCAAACAGAGGCTGAGAGCTTGGCCTCTGAACATATGCCATCATCCAAGCTGTTCAGACTCGCTGGAACTCAACACTACAGATGCTGCAGAGGACGTATGAGCAGTGGTGTACACTGAATGTGTATGCCAGTGAGCACAGCCACATCAGCTGTCTTATCTGCTGCACAGTGGGATATCATGTCCAACCTGACTGACACACTAGAACCACTTGAGGAAGTGATGCTGGAAATGAGCCACTCAGAGTCTTCCGCCTTATGTATAATCCTCAGTGTATCTGAAACTGATGCTGGATCTTCAGCAGGCATCAAAACCTTGTGAAAGACCATGCTTGACACGGCGATTCTTCAAGACAAAGGACCGTATAAAGGGCAATGCCTTCACTTCAGCAGAGACGTAAGGGAAAGCAAAAGAATGGCTGAAAGAAGCAGCTGCACATTAAATGAAAAACAAAAAAAACTGTGAAAGAGACTGGTGAAGCAAAGAGCCAGCAAAAAGACAGATGATACCCCTCCAACTCTTGTGGACAGTGTGTATGCAAAACTTCTTGGAGCAGCTCAACACACAGTTGAAGCCCAGTCAAGCTTCAAAACTGAGGTCGTGTGATACCTGATAGAGCCAGTGGTTGAGTGCCCGGCCTTTGGAGTGGTGGAGGAAAAAAGGGTGAGACTTAAAAGAATTGCTGCACTGGCCATAAAATATCTCTGTCCGTCACCCTCCACTGTCCCAAGCGAGTGAGGGTTCAGCGAGGTCGGGCTCAACAAGCAGAGGAGCCGCCTTTCTGCAGAGAATGCAGACAAGCTGTTTCCTCCATTATAATATCAAGCTTCTCAGCTGACTTTGAGGGAAAATAATAGCTCAAAAAATAAAAAATAAAAATTTATTGTTAGTTTGATTTGCTAATTGACTTAGGTATGGCTTAAAGTTCTCCATTATTTCATTTTTTCATTTCATTTTTTATTTCGAACATGTTAAAATAAAATAAAATATATAAGAAGGAAAACAAAACAAATTAAAGTAACTGAACGTATTGTGCAAAATCTCTGTACCATTACTGTAAACACGAAATATGTGTAAACAAGATCATAGCGTGTTTACACAATTGGCTGACTTTGCTGTAAGTTTGTAGTTTGTATATCTAAAACCTTCTGAGTTTGAATTGCTGCAGTGAATTTGTTGGCCAACAGAGGGACAAAATTTATTTGACACTTTCTTTTCTTTCTTACAGTACATCAGCTTTTTTCAACTAATAATGTGCACAAACACAGATGACCTCGCTTCATCCATGTGTTTTCACTTTCTTTTCTCATTTTCTTTCTCTGTTCAGATAGAAGTGTTATTCTCTCGAAAGTAAACCTTAGCTTCACAGACGCTGCTATTTAGAAAATCACTGCTTTTCAAAAAATGCATTTAAAACGTTGGTATCAGGACTTTGATATGGACTTATGCAGTAGCAAATTGAACTGCTATTTCTTTAAGTTATTATTAATTATTTATTTATTTTAATTTCAAGTAAATGAAAAGAAAAAAAGAAAACATTGGGAATTGGTGCGTCTGTGTGTTCTCGAAACCCATTTGCTGTCCCTGATTAAAAGTCTGTAATTAAGAGGCATAATTTGATATTTGCTGCTAATTCTGTGCTTTATTTGCAACTGGAGCAATTGATGTGCTAAAATGCTACTCCAGCTCTTAGTGAACCGCTATGGGAGTCCTAAAAATAAAAGAGAAATGCAGAACAGCAAATCCTATTTGGCATATTACTGAAATTGGAAAACCACTGCTGGTGTACATATATTCCTATCACCTTTTAAATATGCTTAGTTCACAGAGTACAATTTTATTTCTGCGCTGTTTTTTGTTACTAATGGATGGGGTGTTTGGCAGTTCTTTCAATGCGCTCCCCTTGTATCGTCCATTCTTTGTAGCTGCCGCAGTCACTGTATCATAAGAAAAGAGCTTCTTTTAAAACAGCCAAAGTGCTGGGCTGGAAAAAGAGATGGAGTGCTTCACTTTCAAACTGTTTAGAGGAGGCTGCAGACTCACAAGGGTACAGTACTTCAATCACTTTTAATCATGTTAAGCAGCCGGAGGATTGCAGTGCATGCTGGGAGATGCGCCTATAGGATCCAAGGGCTGCACAGAAGTGAAATCTGTAGGATAAGCTCAGCTTGGAGTGTATGGGGAAGGAGACTCAGCTATAATGGCTTTGTACAATGGCAGCTAGCTGCAGGTGCAGGATGGTGGGTCTTCATCTGCTTTTCAATAATCAGCCTCTCTCAGCCTCTCTTGCTACTGTATATGTAAATGGACATACTGAATAAACCGTCCCATCTTTTTCCACAATTTGACTGATCTTAGGACTAAAATAACAACTGTTTGATTTGCAGTCAAGTGAGGGAAGTGTGGCAGCGGTGAAAGTCACTCGACCATGGCCTCCGTTCAGTATGCGCTTCCCGCTGACAGGCTGATGAGCTGCAATCAGCCCTCCCGCTCTGACTGGTCCATGCTGTGGCAGTGATTGGTGAGCTATGGTTGAGGAATGTCAGCCACTTAGTGCTAAATATGAGAATGTAAGCTTTGTTGTCGATTTAAAGCGCTGAAAAAAATACATGCAACTGTGATTGACTCTAGATGCAAAGCAGCCCATGCAGTATAGTTTCTGGCCGGCCTGGCTGGGTGAGCTTTCTGTACATTCATTATCACAATCCTATAGGTCATACATGTCATGGACAGATGCATTTTGCAGTATAAAACATACAATGGTCAGGAATGGTTTCTGAATTCTTGTCTTCCAGCACTGATCTGTAGCTGCTGACTCGATAGATAAATAAGACCTGATATCATAGATTCTTTGAAATCTAACACTGTGTCTCTGGATGTCATTGTGTTGCTTATGGGCCAACACATGACAGCGTTGTACATTTTACCAGGCTAAGGAATTAATATAGCGGCTAAATTATGCTTGCATGGCAGCACTTTAAGGCGGCTATTTCTACTTATCTTAATGATTGTCTAAAAAGCACATCCTTGTTTCATTTGGCTCTCAAGCTGTTAGCGACATTTTGTAACCTGAGAGCTTCAGTGTTCATTTTTACAGCAAATTCCCCTTCACTTTTTGGCTGTACTAAATTTCAGTTTCCTTTTTGTATTACAGTAATTTTTTAAAATAAGGGTTGAGGGCTTACCTGTTGGGAAATGGGCTGAAATGAGACATGCTTGTTATTTCAGTAGTAAATGACCACCGGAGCTGATGCTGTTGTTCTCCTAAAAGCCTAACAGACATAATGTGCAAAGTGAAAAAGCTCTGGTAATGGTCATCTAAAGCATAAAGAGAGGAAGATTGTTCATACTTAACAGAAAATGCACTTAAATGGTTTATGTTATGGAAAGTGTGTGTGTGTCATGAGATTTAAAAATGGGGCATTATTAAGACTAAATGCACCATATATGTTTTGAGCATTTGTCAGCTGCATGAGTGTAAAACTTTAGTCTGCTGCAGTCTTGCACAGTGCTAAAACCAACAGCGTAAACAATTTTTGTAGGCTTACTGCTGACGTGACACCTGACCTCCCATTTTCCGAGCTCCTGCTGTTGTGAAACTCTGCCAGAAACTTTGAGAAAAGAAAGTTTTCGATCACAGCCTCTGTGTAGAATGATGGCTCTTCCTCTTAGTCTAGTGATTTGCTATAGGGTCCACCTCCTTTCATTTTCCTTTTCTCTCTGAAACCGTTGAGCCAAACTGAGGTGGGGGAGTTGGGCTGAGTGAATCTGTTGACCATGACTGATAACTGGATGATCTGAGATGAAAATTACAGTGCAGAACCAGCAGCTGTAGCAAAATGACGATGGTATGACAAAACCTTCTCTTCCTCAGAAAGAAGCAAAAAAAAAACCCCACCTCTCTTTGTGTTATGTAATGAGCTAAATTATAGATAATTCTGCCTGGGAAAATTATAGGGTGTCAGTCGCTCCTGTCGTCTCTACTTAACCGTCCTGTGGTTAATTGTTCCGGCCCTGAGATCAGCTCTGATCCCTACAGGTGTGCATGGATCTGCTTTCTTCTTTTTGAGAACTTTGCTGCGTTCCTCGAGTTTATTTAGAACACAAGTGGTAATCAAAACATTAATTGCAGAGTGATACCTCATAATTACTCTACCTCCTTTGCAGTTAAAATGTGCAACAAATAGCATGTCGGTGTTACGTTAATGGGTACTTAACTTTTTGGAATAAATTAAAAGTAACAGTAAGTTCCTTCAGTGCACACTTCCACTTCACTGTGGCTTTTGCATACAGTTGGCACATTAATGGTGTAATGCATAAATTATTAAATTTTTAAAAATATAATATGCAACATTTCCAAATTAAAGTGTATAAAAAATGCTAGACCTTTGTTATAGACCTTGTTGAGCTGTGTATTCATTTGTTGGCTTTTCGCTAATGCTTCTGGGAAAGCCAAAGAGTCATGATTTTCAACGTTAAACTGCTTTATTCAGTGTTTTTACCAGTTTTAATGACAAGGTCCATTTGTTTGAGAGGAGGAGACCTCTGTGGATAATTCAGCTCTCTGTAAAAACCTTGAACACTGAATGAATCCTAACATATAAACAAGCTGAGCTAACGTTAGTGGCAGCTCGGTTCGCAGGCCCTCCGGGGGGATTAAACTTGTGAAATGCATCATGCAAGCAAGTGAAAAATAAATGTGATGTCTATAAGGTTATCTGAAAATAAACTGTCTTCTGTGGTTTACCAGTTGATCTGCACGCATGACTTTGTCTCACTACCAATCATTAAACAGGGCTGATGAGAAAAATCTGACATATGGACACTAATATACTTAACTCTAGGGTCAACAATGTCATTTATGACATAATGTAAGTATCATTAGATATTTCTGGAACATTGTATGTGAGAGACTTGCTTTTTTTGGGCCCAGAAGCTAACCATGTTGGCTTCGGTGTGATCATATCAGTTTCAGAAGCTTTGTAATCCAGCCTTGAACTGCAGTATCTATGTAAGATAAATCCATAATGATGAATCCGACCCCGAATGTGCTCTGTGATTATTTATCAACATTCCTGTGTTGAAAACAGTTACTGTTGTTGTTAGCATGGTTGTTAGCCATCCACTGGCAATCCCATGAACTCTTGGTTGAGTCTGTCCACCAATCAGAGGCTGGGTTCCAGACTTGTCGGCCAATCAGAGCGCCCCCTTAGCTGAACACTGGGTCCTTTTGTTTCATTTTGATTGACAGCCCTGTAGTGGCAGAAATTATAAACTGTGCGTTTAAGTGATCTACGTTCAAGCAGCATTAGAAATTATTCTAATTCATAGTTTATAGGATGGATAAATAAAATTACCCTATAATTGGAGAATCAGTAATCACACTAGCCAATTTTCTGTTATTGTTTCTGAATGACTCGTGTGAAAAAGTCAGTAGAAAGTGTTCAGGGACTGAATCATTTTAAGGCAAATAATAAAGTCAAACCGCTGTTTGTTCATTTAACACAGTGCAATTACACATCTTAAAACACTGCTGGAATAACAAATTGACTGAATTAGCCATTGAGTGGAAAACGTGGTTGTTTTTCACTCAAAGCTGTCAAACTATAGTCCATTTGTTGGAAATAAGGCAGTAGATTTTCGTTTCCATTAGCGTTCACGCAGTAGGAAACCTCAGTGGCCTTCTTTCTTTTTTTTTGTCCAGAGCTCCAGAGCGTGGTAAAAATGTATGTTGGCAAATCTGTCAGGATTATTAAGGTGATGTTACTCCTGAGATCCACAGGATGCTAGTCTTTTGTTCCAGGCTGGGAGCTGTGGATGTGTTGTACCAGTAGCTTACAGCTGTGTGGCTCCACATCACGTGACAGCCTGACTAAAAATAACCCTCTCGCCAACACATGATGAGGATGATACCCGCACTAAGAATAGGCCCACTGCATGGAAACGATATGATAGTAAATCATCAGTGGAGCAATGCAGTGCAACAGAGAAAGGATTTAATAATTTGGTCTTGAAACAGTGTGATATCAGCGAAGGCTGTGACAGAATAATTTGCTCTGTAGAGCTACTACTGCTTGGTATCTGTCAGGTATACATGCCGCTAATTGACTTGAGGAAGGATGGGTCTAAAATTAATCTAGCTGTAACCTTGGAGGGCTGGGTAAACAAAGGCGGCTCACACAGTGACTTTTGGCAATTCTGGTGTTTCTGTTTTTTTTTTTTAAATAGTGGCTTACAGTGAGTGCAAAACCTCTCACTTCTGCAATCAAGTTAGAATCTACAGAGATATGTCAAGCTGTTTCTCTACCAGAGAATGGATCATCTGTGGTGGGTTTTGGAAAAGAAATAACCTAAAAATAACCTACCAGATGATGTTGATGGATGTTGACCTGGAGGTAATGAACTGTTTGTCTTTTTGCAGCCATGGAGCAAACAAGCAACAGTGCTGTGAATTCATTGCTAGCTTCCAGTAGAGGGAGTGTAGTAGTTTACTGACCCGGAAGAATGAAGGGAGGGTGAAACATCAGTCATCTGGATTTCGGAGCGATGTCAGAGGGACAAGTGGTTTGTTGGGCTTTTAAAGGTTGAGTAGATTAACCTTAAAGAGGTGAGTGGCTTGATCGGTGTATCAACTTGTCTTGTGCCTCTAACTTATCTGTCCCCCATCTTCTGGTAAGATCATAAAGCCATTGCTACTGAGGTGATGATAAGCATCATAAAATATCAGAAAAGCGAAAAATGCTTATTGCAATGTTCTAAAGCTTGAGGTGAAGTCTTCAATTGCTTGTTTTGTCAAACCTCCAAAAAAATACTCCCTTTACCATCACTTAAGTTAAAGAAGAGCACAGCTGAGAACTTGGAACAAGGAAATGTTTGGAGCTTATGATTAAAAAATTACTTATCTGCTTGTTCCAGCACTTCACTGAAGCTACTGGTTATAATGCTGTTGTCAGGTTTTTATGGCTGCACAATAACATCAGCTACAGTGTACATCTAGATATATCGTGTATCATTTTATACACATTTCCACCTTAGATATTTGCCATCTTCATCTCAAAATTATGTTCTGTGGATTTGGAAAGTCTTAGCTATACATGCATTTGTAAAGATGGACGGTGCCCATCAGAGTTAAAGAAACTAGATATTCTCAGAAGGAGAAAAGAAAATGTTTGGATGGGTGAACTGTATGACAAAGACCTTGTCACCTTGTTGTCTTTACACCCACATTACCATTGTATGATGATCTTAGACTTATTGACCACCTTTATTCTTCTCCAACATGTCATTATATCCACACTACATATAAATCGATTTATTTCAGGGACATGATTGTTGCCTTTAGGTGAGCAGAGAAAAGATCTTACGTATCTAGTGCCATTTCAAATGAGTGCAGTGCAGCCTATCAGTGTATCCAACGACCAGGTAATATATTACCTTTGAGGCAGTATATGTGAGGTTGGCTGCCCTGTCACTGGAAGGCAGACAGGTGGCCATCTTGGCTCCTATAATAAGACGACGTGCTCCCAGGCAAACATGCTAGCGCCATTTATCAAGCGCCTGAAAATGATTGGGCTGACAGACGGGTCGATGTATGATCATACGATCACAGGTGTTATCGTGTGTTGGTGTGGAGGTGTCGGTGCATGGCTGGCCCAAACATCTCTGGGGCAAATCGAGCGATAAGGCTGTTTGGAGGTCTGGATGCACTGATAATAGGAAGTGACTCACCTTATACTTGGATGACCCCTGAGAGGATCAGGGTGGCTGTGGTGAAGGACATTTCTTCTTTCTGTTGAACTGATTCTCACATATAGATTTGTAAGTGAAGTCAAATTTGCAGACTTGTACATACATTTATCTTTAAATTTCTTGATAGCCTAAACAGGCACGACTTCACGTCATAACATGTAGCCACCTCTAAGGATACCTGCTCCTTCTGTGTGACAGACTAGATATGATTGCAGCTTCCCATTTAGTCAGTGATGCGCTTAGCGTATTTATAGAATTACCTCACAGTGTCTCAGCCTTAAGCTAATCTCTTGAACTCAATTTTGCCATAACAATAGAAACCATTAGCAGGCTCAGTGGTGGTGAAAACATTACAGGATTTTTTCTCCCCTCAGGATTCTTGGATTACTCAAGTGCCAAAACTGCCGTCTGAGTCAGTTTAGGAACATTGTGTAACTTCATGTAAATTTGAGTTTTTGCCATAATTGGATCCGATGCTTATAGATTTTGATCGTTTGCCAATTAAGTGGTCATGCTGAATTCTAGAACAATAGCATGACAATCCTGCGTTTCCTCTGAGTCTGTCAATAGGATATTCCCTGTGTGAGCTAATAACAATTCAATGCAGACAGAGATGGGACACACTTGTGAAGCGGTGGATTAGCAAGTCAGTGAAGTCATGGAGCACAGCAGCCTCATTGACCTGTTGCATAGCAGAGGCCAGTTTTCTTTTTTGGTGTATAAAAATGGTATTTGACTGTGGAAGCAGAGAAATTCCTCTGGGGCTACCGCCAAGCCACATGTGGTTGCTTTCAAAAGCAGAGCCCAATTTACCGGGAAATAAGTAACTGATGACCCCTGACAGTAATCATTCACAAGAGAGGAAGTGAATAGTGGGAGGAGCACTTCTGTCGATTTCCTGTTCGCCTCAAACACTTGTGAACACTTAAGATGGCTTTACAAAATCAAACACCTGGCTGTGAATCTTCAGCTTACAGCACGCTGCCACGTTTCAACAGATTTGTTTCCACAAATGCAAAAGTTTGAAATGATAACTTAACAAAGTAGCAGGTTCCACATCATGGAGTGTTGTGGAGGAACATAATTGATCTGCCTCGCTGCAGTGATTGAGAATCACAGAAGGTGCATAAGAAATTCTTGCCATTCAATATTGAATCCGAGCCCAGTGGTCCTCTAATTGCCATGTTTTCCGTGAATATGTGGTTTGAGGGTTTAAGCGACGGCGATGGGTAAGTTAAAATCAATACGAGAAGATTAAACCATCCAGCAGCATACAAAACATTACTTAGGAGCTGTTTACTTGCTTTGCAGAACTGAAAAATTGGCAGACATGTCAGAGAGAGTTTTAGCTCTTAATTTGAATCTCAGCAGGTCTATTACCCAGACTGCCCTATCAAAAAATCCATTGATTCATGTTGAGTTTTAGCCACATCACTAATGTGCACATTCAAATGAATTATTGACTGTAAGATGACAGAGAAATGTTTCGGTTTGTCTAAGTGTTCTTGTTTTTTTCATTCTTATTTTTTAGATGGAGAGCATCTACCCTTTGAGTCATCCTGCTGACTGCTTTGACTTATTATGCAGCAGCATTAACAAGTCTATGACCGTTGGTTATGCATGACATTTTCTGCAGACTATGACCACAGTCTGTGATTCGGCTGACTGTGGCAGCTGTAGTTTTCTCTTTTTCTCTCGTGTGTAATTTTTAGGGGGCGCTCGCTCATTTCTATGCAGATTCGCCCTTGTGTCCTGTCACTTGTACTCGTCACCCATCTCGTCTGCACTTCCCTGCGTTCCTGAGCCTGTCATCAGGCTGTCAGGTGAGCTGACAGCCACCCACCATTTAAACAGGCTTTTTCATTCACATACAGATGCATGGTGTGGAGGAAAGTTTTAACTTTAACCTCGATATACATCAGTGACCACATTCCAGTCTCACCTCAGGCGGTGAGTGTGAGTGGGTGAGGGAAGAATGGGCGATGCAGGGATGAGCATGAGTGTCACATCATCCATCAGTCTGTCACAGGCTGTCGCCCGGCTTCTCCCAGCGATGCTGTCGATCTGTAAACAAGAGGGAGAAACACCAGGCTTCCTGGGGCGCCATGTGTGCAGACAGTCGGGGCAGGGCAAGCCTCTCTCACTGTGAATTGACCAAAAGTGGGGTTTTGATCCACAGAGCCAGGTGTGGATGACTAATACTGCTTATAAGCAACCAACTGTGTCGGAAGCATGAAAACAATCAATGACCTTGTGACATTTTCTAATGAGGGACTAACATCGACTGAGAGAAACTGACAACAGGAGTTTTCCGCTTCAGCACCTTGAAATGAGCAGTCTGATTGGTTTGTTGGACTAAATGATTAGGGAGGGTATCCTCTGATGTATTTAGTGAACTGTTTATAAGCCTGAATACTTGGCGCCTTTCGTGGCATGTACATTAAGTTCTACAATATATGTATTTTTAAGATGATATTGATGTGGAAGTGATGACACTAGCGAGATGGATTTTATTAACACCTATGTTGTAGCTGCTGCCAGATCTCAGTTGTGTGTGAAGTGATGGCCACCTTCAAAACCATCCGGCACTCTTTAATCTCTCTCTGAGCCAAGCAGTAATCAGTTATGTACTGTATGTGGGAGGGTGGGGGGAAGAGACTCAGTCTTTTATTGCCCCTCTACTTATTTTCCCCATCGCATGATTAATATTGTCACTTTGATTTTGTTCTGAGCCCATTAGATGAGAGACTCTGTGACAGAGGACACTGATCCAGATACAGTGAGGGGTTAGGGATGTTAGCCGCCCAGCCGTTTCCGGGCCTCAGAGACACCTTTGTCCTCCTGGACGGGATGACTTGGAGCCAGGCTTATGGAGCCGGGCCCTCTGCCTGCCTGCCTGGTGGGGGCTGCTGGCTTGGACAAGGCCAGGGCCATGACTGGGGCCAAGTTATTTCTGAACAGGACCAGGGATGCAGCTGGTGTTCCTGCTGTTGACAGTGCCAGTGGAGCCCCTCCAAAATTAATGAGCTCTTTTATATCAAGACAAACTGCCATTAAGGCCAGTAATCACTGTACAAGCCATGGCCCGAGCCTTGGCTGGGGACATGCAAGGACAATAGATTTCACTTTGGCAGGATTTGTTTTATTGAGAATAGACTGAGCCAATATCAGGCTTTACATAAAAGTAAACATTGCTCGTTGTTCATGCCACCCACTACTGATGTGGTAAACTTGAAAATATGGCTTCATTGCAGTCAGAATTGTCTCATTCTGCTTTAAACAGCTGCAAGGCAACATGATAATTATATTACCATGGGTAGTATTAATGCAATTAAAGTTTGAATTGCCCAGAGTGGTTTGAATGCTCTTTCAGAAGTTTTTCCATCTTTAAAATAATGAATTATACAAAGCATACAAAAGTATTTTTTGAAATTTGTTGAAATTTTATGGCCTGAAAATGGTCCAAAATATATAAAAATATGCAGGACACAATTGACTGACATGACACGAAATCAATGGATGATACACCATATGATTGATTTAATACAGAGTCATACACAGTGTTACACTTTCCCTTTTATCCAAAATCTGAAGGTCAAAAGAAGCAAAAAATATATTTTAATATGTTTTTCTGGTCAGGATTTGAGATTTATTATTAGTTGAAGACACAAAAATTTTATACTGATCATATTTATTCATATTCAACACTGTGTGATGTATCCTACCACCACTGAGGTCGCCTTGAGCAAGACCCTTAACCCCAACCGCTCCAGTGGCTCTGCTCAGTGGCCGGCAGATCGGACTGTGGTTGTATTGGGGAGCTTCCAGGTGTTAAACATCCCTGAATAAATAAATGTTAAATAACGGTTAAATAAATAGACAGATTTGAGACTTCCAAGTGCATACTTTTATGTTAATAAGTTCATATTACAATATATTATCTTGCTGTCCAAAATACCATAAATTAACTTAATTGAACCAAGTGAACCCATGCTTTTCTAAATTAGTGTTTGTTTTTTAAGCTGCACTGTGTAATTGACTGACATCTGGGTCATTTTGAATTTTATTTTAAGAAAATGATTTGTTATTCATCCATTATCTATACCTGCTTATGATTTGCAGGGTGATGGGTGATGGAGGGTCACTGTCAGCCTATCACAGGGCTTCGCACACAGTATAGACAGACAACATTTCATACTAATGTTCACACCTTCAGGCGATGTAGACACACTGGTTCACCTAACCTGCATGTCTTTTGATTGTGGAAGAAGAAAAGACGTCCACTCAGTTTGACAAAGGTCTCCAATTCCCAGAATGCCTAATGACCTCTTAATTCAAGTAGGTTCTGAGGTGTTAATCATCTGACTCTAATGATTACAATATATTGTGTGCCTAAGAACCCTTCCAGCGCCTCCTGAGTAACACCTCACTTCACGTCACGTGGACTGTTTTTATTATTTTATGTGAAAACACAGAGCTATATTCATTCTGCAGCCTGTTGGTTTCTATCTGACCTTTGAGTGCAGCTGTGCACTCCTTTTTATCCAGTTCTCTTGTGCAGCCAATGGAGGACCAGGTTTGCTACCTGAGGCAGCTAAAAATGGCATTACCAGCCACTTTCCATATTCATGAATCCTGCGTCACATGATCACTTTGCTGGCACGTCTCAGCCGCTTCATTTTTCACCTTTGAATTTGAAGCCTTTATATAAGATTGAGGATTTTTTTAACATCAAATTATTACATAAAAGGTAAATAAATCAATGAAGCTGAACATCAGTCATGTTAAACTACAGATTGGATTTGATTTTTAGAGAATTTTAAAATAATTGAATAGACTTTGAGTCAGCATCACTTCAAACTTTAGATGCTGTTATTATATAACCTCTGCTTTGTTTGTGAGGTCAGTGTGACAACATATTCAATCACCCTAATGAATGATTGTCCTTGCAGGTGTTTGTGTGGCTTTTCGATTGACAGACTCAGCCTTGCTCTGGGGAAATCACCCTCCCTTCATGGACAAGTTCTTGTAGGATGTTTGTGTGTGTGTTTGCATGTTTGTTCATGTGCAAGGGCAGGTCATTGCTGACACACACACAGACATGCTCCCAGGGATACCAAGATCTGAGGGGAGGGGATTTTTTTTGAAGTGACCTTGAAGGTGACGGCTGAGCAACACAGACGGGGCATTTCAATATGTGTAGAAAGGGTCATCTTGGGTTACACGGCGTTGCCCATCATCCTTGGCATCTACCCACTACCCAGCCAATCACAGCCAAGGACTCGGTGATGCAGTGCCCCTCTTACTGGAGGGATTCCTAGGAACTGCTGCGTGACGATGCTGGTTTAAACAGTCTCTGCTGTCTCCCTCACACCTCCTCCTCCTCCTCTTCCCCCAGTTCTCTGCCCCCGGGTTTCTTTCTCTCAGCCATTCACGAGGTGCATCTGCCGCGTGTGTTTGAACAGAAGATGATCTAGCGCCATCCACACTGCTCCCACAAGACGGGCGGACAGAGTCATCATCCAGCCCTCCTCCCTCTCCTCCCAAACCAGGCTCCACCTCTCACTTTCCCTCCCTCCCTCCCTCTCTCTCTCTCTCTCTCTCTCTCTCTCTCTCTCT
>JBBPCS010039580.1:0-20706 GCA_037974645.1 Hollardia meadi
CCCCCCCCCCCCCCCCCCCCCCCCCCCCCCCCCCCCCCCCCCCCCCCCCCCCCCCCCCGTGGAGAGAGAGCCGGGACGGAGCGGCATTAAAATATAAGCTGGTCTTGAGAGAGGAGGAGAGAAAAAAAGAGGAGGCAGTGATGGGCAAAAAATGAAGGAAAATGTGACTGAGGTCACAACTGTAGCTGCCCACTCTTGATGGAAATGACATGAGCCACTGAGCTATTAGAGGGGCTAGATTGGATGAAAAGATTGGAATCACAATTGTGCCATAGCCTCGCTGGTTTGGTAGCAGTGTGAGAATAATAGAGAATAATAGCAGCCATTATGATGAGAAAAAGAAACGGACAGACGGTTTATAGATTAAGCAACAATATACATGCAGTCACTAGACTTGACGATCAATGCCTGTCCATACCTGCATATTATTGCGGGCTGGTCAGTTTGATTACCACACAGACTATTATGCTGAGCCCCGTGGGCCTCACTATACAACATTTTGTTTCTCAAACTGATGACAGTGATTCAAGAAAATAAGTGGCCTCTCTTCGATGCAATAATTGCAAGTTATAATACAACTCTGGTGCAATAAACTTCAATAACGCTCCATTCAAATTAAAGCAATTGCAAAGTAAAATGCTTCTCTCTGGCAAGGAGTCGATCAAGCCTCACCGTCTTATGCCCGCACTAAGCATTGGGTGACAAAACAAGTTATTTAACTGCGATAAATCAAAGCCTGCACTGAACAGTGAGGCCCTCGTGACCAGGTACCCAGATATGTTATCTGATTGTTCTCACACTCTTAGTCTGCACAGGCCTCTGCTCCAGCATCAACCTCCCAGTCAGGCTGACAGCTCTGTGTCTTCTAACTGCCAGAGTAAATCACTGTGCACACTTCCTGCTGTCGCCAAGGCAACACTTTGTATTTTTTATTTTTTTTCAGAGCGACGCCATACCTTTGCCTAGCGAGCAGTCTGGAGTGCCAAAGTCCATCAGGCTGGATATCTCTGTCGGGTAGCACATGTCTGTCACCACTCTCTTCTGTCTGTGATGCACTGATGGATCTGCAGGGGAAAGAAATTAACATTAAATGTCATCTGACAACATCAGATGAATCAAACATCTTTAATTAAAGCTTATTATTTATATTCACCCGGACAGGTTGTTCTTGTACGTTGGGCTCATACTAACACTGTGTGTGTGTGCGTGCGTGCGTGCGTGCGTGCGTGCGTGCGTCATGCATGCGTGCGTGCGTGCGTGTGTACAGCCATGTAGCTGTAGAAGGCCTGTTAAATCAGGTGATTCATTCTGACATGATAACACAACAGCTTTCAGGCACGTTGCAAACATGACTCTCTCACACAAATCACAGCAGTTGTGATCGGCATTTCAAATAACGCACACGACTGTATTAGTAATGATGAATGCCAATACTTGGATACATTTTTATTCCTTTTCTCCATAATTTAGGTCAGTTGTTTTTTCATCTTTCACACCTTTTCCCTTTACTTTGTCTCCTCTCTCCTCAAATAAAATTCATGATTCCATTATTTGCCACTATATATATATATATCGATCATTGCCATTACCTCGATCATTGCCATTAGCTGATGGTATAGATGATCGAGGACTTCTGTAAGGTCCAGTGACTGAGGCTCGTTTACTCAACACTGTCTCTCTCTCTCTCACTCTCACTTAGTAATTTCTTTGCAGAGTTCAAGAAGAAAATGGAGTGAGGGGGCATGAATCCTCTGGCCACAACTCCCTCCCCCTCCCACCTCGTTTTCAAAACGTTTCATCTCCATGTGTAAAGCATGTCAATGTCATAAAAATGGCAGTAATTATTGGAGGCAGCAGTATCCTCGCTGTGCCAGGGAGGGTTTTTGTAGGAAGGATACCACAGAATTACAACACAAAGGATTTGAGGAGCGCTTCACATCCCACTATTGATCTGAAACCTTCAAATTGAAAGTAATTATGCTGATCTTGTACATCCTTTTGAGGCTATAAATGTTGGATTTCATGCCAGCTAAAGGGGTGACAGCAGCTGTATGTGCATGCAGAGTTTAAATGAAACAAGTCTTCTAGTTTTGCCGTTATCCTCATCCATGAGGCGAGCAAATCACATCTTCCCTCAGGTGCTTTCTGAGCGGTACCATCTGCACTACTGCTCTCCCTCAACTATGATCTCAGCCTGCCTCCTAATCTGCATATTCTGGCAGTTTCAATTTCGTGACAGTGTGGTATTTATCTAGATCACTGACCTTCTCCACCCTTCTCCACCTCCTCTGTACTTCTGACCTGTCATTAACTGTTTAGGTGTTGCTAGGCTGACCTTTTTTGTCTGTCTTCAATATGGAGATTGGACAGTGAAGCTGCTTTACTGATTACCAACAGTAATGAGAGCGAGAGAGACAAAAAAAAAAAAGGCCGCTGGCACTGGGACAAATTCACAGACAATCTATTTTAGCACTTAGTTGAAGGTGTCTGCTCCTTACACACACAAAATAAAAATGTCAATACGTACATTTACAGCTCGGGAAGCCGTTGTCTAAATGAGCAGCCTGTGAAATGAGAAAAATGAACAATGTTCCTCAATGTATTTGGATATGTGCGTCTTCTAAGCCTGTACACTTTATATAATGAACACGCGTCACCTTGGTACTGCAGCACACGTCAGTCATCTGAACTTTTCATTGGTGTAAATGACCTCCCATTCCCAGGGTTTTTTTTTTTTTATTAGCCTGGGTCCATTGTATTTCACGGGGTAATTACCCCGTCAGTGTGTCTGTGTCAGTGCTGTAAAGTATGTGAATGTGCTCTAGAGAGCCATATCCTGACGAGTGGGGTGTATATCTGCCACCTCATTTCTGCATGGTCGATTCTCTGCTGGGAGAGGTTAAAGGTTATGGAAATGATGAGGCCAAGCTGTGCATCTGTAACCTAACTGACCAAACCAGGCAGCATAAGCACCAGGCTAATAACTGCAAACGTCTTTTACATTTATTTCATATCACATCATTACCTGTAGGGATAAGAGCTAATTTTCATTATGACTGCCGTCTGGTTCGCTCATATTAAATATGAAGGAAAAAGTTTTTGCTGACACATCCTGAAATGTCCCTTCAGCCCGGCATCCTCTGGCGGGGCGAGCTTTCGATGTGTTTGACTGACAGTTGAGCCGGTGGTCTGTTGTGAGCTGCTCTCTCAGGATGAACTACAAGTGAAATAAATGGGCTTTAAATTGATGTATTCCATTCTGTCAGAGGGGAATATCTATAAAAATGGACGACCTTAAAAATAGGGTACATACCTTCTATGCTTATATAGTCTTATCTGACGGATCACCGACAAAAATAAAGACCTACTTTAATAGCACTTTTTTCACAGCAGACATTGCACGTCATATAGGAAAAGATAAATGACCAAGCTTGTAGGATCGAAAAGCTTTAATAACATTTTATTGAACATAATGTGTGCAATAGTGAATAAAACAGCACTGGGAAATGAAAGAACAGCTATTGTGACTGCTCAGCACTATCCTCAGGGGTTAAATTGGGATTTATTATTAGGGGGCACCTGTACCCAGTGTTCAGAATTATCTTTTTGACTCAAAGGCCAAAGGGACTGGTAGAAGACAAAATCTACTGGCAGAGACTTTTCTACCAGCTAAAATGTATGCATATTGGTTATGACTTAAGCATTTAATTATTATATAAGTGCATCAAAATAACTTGACAATTATCACAGCGATACTTGAGGACCTGTTGTACAAGAATATGGTTGAGTTTGCTGATTTTATATAATTTTTTTTATATTTTATATTGATTTTAGCATCTAATTATTAAAATGCTGTAGTGAAAGACCAAGAAAGTAATGACAGATATGCTTATTTTAAAGGGAAAAAAATAAAAATATAGAAATAGAAACTTTCCTGTTTTAAACAGCCATTCAAGAATAAGCAGAATAAGCCTCATTTATCAGCGTGATGATTGTGATTTTTTAAGCACATTTAGTCCACTGGTAGTTCATCCTGAGTAAGACTTACATTACTGAGATGGGCTAATGAGATGCACTGTTAACAAACTTGTTCTTGCAACTATATTTGTGAGCCTGGCTATCAGTCAGTGTCACAGTTTGATGAAAAGACAATGACAGCACCAAGTTATGCAAATATGATTTAAAAAACAAAACATTTTGATTGGCTACATGCAAATAAGGATCTCCATCTACAGAGATGGACTTCCAATGACACACCTGGTAGATGCATGGACAGTGCGGACGTTAGATGATTAAATGTAAATTTCTCCCTTTTGGTTAATATTATTTTCCACCAAAGAGAAAACTGATCTCTATTACTGTAGCAAGAAATATGCATTTTTATTTCAGTTGGACTTGAAAGTCTTGTCATAAATCTATAAGAAATTAAAGGAACTTCCTTGCAAAAGACAGGAAAAACGCACAGCGCTGACAGCATCACAAGGCAAACCACTTACTAGTTATTAGTGAGAATATACAGAGAGTTTGTGACTGCAGAAACACCCCTAGGTGTGGTAGGACCGTCAGAGAGGCTATTCACACGTCTGACACGACTTCCCTTCCTACCTAACACACAGCTGAGGGATGACACGTATGGGACATGATGGAAAGAGGGGACAAACACTCAGTGGGAGTCAGAGTGGATATTCAAGCAGAAATAGGAGGCAACTATCATTGGTGTGCAGACAGCTCCTCACTGCCTCAGCCAACCATTAATTAGACTGGCATTCAGTCTGTCATGCAGGCTGCAAAAGCATTCATTTCAGTCATCGCACTGGAAAAGAACATCACCATGGGGAATCACAACACGCTGAAATGCAGTCCTGCTGAACGCAGTAACCCTGCTGTATTGAGACAAACCTGCATAGGTCCAGCTTACTAATAATTTACAATGGCTAGAAGCATGCTGAGTTATTGTCAGGCCATGAATAGTTTGTAAAAGAGCAGGCTAGCTTTGAGAGGTGATTGGCCCACAGAGTAGTCCTCACAAAACAAAAGGCCACAGTAGTGTTCATTGTTTCCACATATTCTAAAAGGCTTTTGGTCTTTGTTAGGGGAGGGGAGCACTAGTGTTGTTGATCGGGGGGTTTGGTTCAGATTAAAATACAGCAATTCAAAGCTTCAGCAACAGATACAGAGGGGAGTTTTTTTTGTTAATTGCTCGTTTTTTTGTACTCAGCAGAGAGAGATGATAAAAAAGAAAGTATTAGAACAAAATTTGAGATGTTTTACAGGGACAATGCCATAATCCTATCCCCCTAAATCCCCCTAAAAATTAACAATTTTCTGGGTTGCACGGTAATTATTCCCCATTGGCATGACAATGAGATAGTGTTCAAATTTCTATTATTTCCTCTCGTGCATTTAAATCGACACAACATAATGTGAAAAGAATTTGAAACACTATCTAAATGGAATTTCACAGCGTTGCCTGCAGTGAATGAATTAACGGAGCTAAATGATGCGACGTCTTTTGGGTTTCTAACCTTTGGCAAAAGACTGAGCCAGAAAACCTCTTCTGGTTACATAAGACAACAGGACTGAGTTTGGTTAATATAGTGTTTGAATATTTCACAAGGGGAAAACTGCTTATCTGTGACAAAACACATAACACATAGGCACATTGCATCTCCACTGACATTTTTAATATGACCCAGATGGAATTGGAATGGAATCTCCTTCATGATGGAGCTAGGTGTAAAATCAGTAACAAAATACATTGTGTAAAACCAGTAAATGACAAATTGAAGCCTCCATAAACACAGGCTATCCAAGTTTCAAATAATAATTTGAACAGCAGTGAAATATTTTGCGGGGAAAGTTGACTTAGTATTCAACACAGTCTTTCCACCATAAGAAAAGAAGCAGACAAATTTCTCCTTGGGGACAGACTGAAAATGAAACTATGTGCTATATATCGAAGGTCGAGCTGTCACATCTCTATTAAAAAACCCAAACATGGAGCCAAAACACTGCAGCAAAATGTCATTCCTCTAAACATTTTACTATGCCTGGGGCTGAAAACTTACTGTCTATTAATCTGTGTTTATAATCATACATGACACAATGAATCAATACTCCCAGTGCTCACAGAACATTAGGCCTGAATGGCTGCTCCAAGGCTGCTGTGATCCATAGCTTAGGGATGCTGCCGTTAAGAGCACAACGCCGGCCTGCCCTGAGGAAACATGCACCAAAAAAAAGGCCCTTCAGGGACACATCCGTTACATCAATGACGAGAGTGTCCGGGGTTACAAGTGTTATGGCTGGCATGTTCACTTGAGCAGTCTGCAGTTTTGTTGCATCTCTCTTGCTCTAATGATTTCTGAGTTTAATGACGGAATGAAGGGGGGATTTTAAAAAGCACAACGTAGAGAGGTTGAGTATGCTGAGAGGCACCTGGGAAAGTCAGGTTCAGCATTGTTAAAGTAGGGGTGGTCGATAGGAAAATACATTCTGTGCTGACATACATTTTTCTATACTGTTTATAAAAGGTTTCTATCCCCTTAATAACTCTGGATGTATTAGGCCTTTGTGGGTAGCGTTAGAAATCATGTTTTTCAGTACAGTTTTATGGGAATGAGGGGGCTCAACCTCTACATTTACATTTATGCATTTGGCAGATGCTTCTGTCCAAAGTGACTTGTGTTACACTTAAAGGAACTTCTAATATGTGTCAGCAATGTAAACAATAAAACTTTGGTACAGACACAAGACAAAGTGCACCTTTAATGCCACAAGAAACTATATTGCAAAAGATGGCTGAAATACAACATAAATTTAGGATGACTTCTCAGATGACTCTACCTTCTGCCCTAATCATTTTCATTTTTATTCCTAAACAGTTGTTCAATTGATTGTGCAGAAAACCACAATAACATGGCCAAAAGTCAGTGGGCACCCCATGTAATTATTGAGATTAGGTGTTTCAGCCACACCCACAGGAATAAATAAAGAGCTTAGTGACTTTAAACACTGTCATAGGATGTCACCTTTGCCACAAGTTAATTTATGAAATTTCAGTCCTACTAATCTGCCCTGGTCAACTTTAAGTGCTATTATTGTGAAGTGGAAGACCACGCAAACTCACATAGCATGGCCAATGAGTGCTGAAGCACATAACACGTATAAATCACCTGTTGCATCATTCGCTACAGAGTTCCAAACTGCCTCTGGAAGCAACATAGCACACAAACATGTCGGGTGCTTCATTAAAGCAGCTTCATGCAAGCCTCACATCATCATGTGCAATGCCAAGAGTAGAGTTGGTTTGGTGTAAAGCATGTTGCAAATGGACTGTGGAGCGGTGGAAACAAGTTCTTCAAAGTGGCACTATCTGATAGCCTGATGGATGAATCTGGGTTTGGCGGATGCCAGGAGAACTCTTTCTACCGGAATGCATAGAATCTCCTGTAAAATTTGTTGAAGGATGGATAATAGTCTGGAGCTGCTTTTTGGGGTTTGGGCCATTAGTTCCATTAGTTCCAATGAAGGGCCTTCTTAATGCTACAGGATACAAAGACATTTTAGGTTTGGTTTGGTATGGAGAAACTCGACTGGCCAGCGCAAAGCCGTGACCTCTACCCCAATGAATACCTTTGGGAGGAATTTGAACGCTGATTGTGAACCAGGCCTTCTTGTCCAACATCAGAGTCTGACCTCTTGTCTTTTGTCTGAAAGGGACACATTCTCACAGACACAATCTAACAGCAGCAATCCAAAATCTTGTGGAAAACCTTCCCAGGGGAGTGGCAGCTGATATAGCTGCAAAGGAGGGTCCACCTCCATAGTAATGTGCATGATTTTAGAATGGGTTGTCCAACAAGCACATCTGGTCAGGTGTGCACTGGCTTTTGGCCATATAGTGTATATTGATATAAAATTACACATACAACAATAATAGAGGTTTTTATCCATACCACATAGTCCAAACAGGCCAATGCAATTAAGTTGCACTGAAATATTTTTTTTTTATTAAAAGAAAATTGAATGATTATATAGAACAAAACTACAGTGTGCCATGTCATGTGAAGGGAGACATTTGTGAGTGCTGCTCTGAAGTACCTTTAATTTCTGCTCAGTATTAAATACAAGTAGAGAGGGGCCCTTTTGAATCAGTATAATTTGAATGACTAATTCAGTATCTCATGCCACACCTGCTCAAGAAAATATCAGCATTGCAGT
Source organism: Hollardia meadi (assembly GCA_037974645.1). Taxonomy (NCBI): domain Eukaryota; kingdom Metazoa; phylum Chordata; class Actinopteri; order Tetraodontiformes; family Triacanthodidae; genus Hollardia; species Hollardia meadi. The sequence goes on from JBBPCS010039580.1 coordinate 8,224, forward strand.
GCTCAGAGCTGTGATTAAACTGAGCAATGTTATCCTGGAACCAAAACAGCTGAAGGGCTCATGAGGGCAGAAACTACCTCCGTTGATTATTCATAACAGCACCATCAGGAAAACAAGGTTATGGGATGATGCCTAACCTTGGAGTCACGATGGGGTGATGTAGTTATACATCATCCCATATGACTGGTATGATTATCTAGGCCAGCTGATGAATAACCTTAGTGGGGCTGACCTGCCAAACTGGAATAGTAAGGAACTGGAGGTTAGCAATAAGCAATCTGTGTATAACTAAAAAAAACTCATCCTTCATGCTGGCTACCTTATACATGTAGACACTAGATATATGTAGGACAGCAGATCAAGCATTTGTAATCACTATCATTTGGCTCAACCAGGGGAAAATGTTTAATCCATTATGGCCTAGATAATAAATGTTTCTGTAGCCCTGAAGGATTAGCTACTGTCAGTGAGCGATACACTTATCAATCCCACACAGCCTCTTTGAAGAGCACCACAGTGAGCTCAAGGTTCAGTTCAGAATCTGAAATACACCTGTCCTGCCACAGAAAGAACAGAAGAACAAATTCATGACTTCAGGTTGGATTTTTTTCCTTTCTAACGGCAGCTAGGTTTGGTTTTGTCTCCTCCGCAGTCCAACAGAGACACCAGACAGAAAAGCAGCAGAATACAAGATTTTTTGATAATATAGCACATATTTATTATAGCATAATTACAAATGCATAAGCAAAGAAGACTGCACTATAGTGTTGCCACAGTAACAATAGTCTAACATTAAAATAAATAAAAAAAATAAATAATCTAAAGAAGGAGATTACGTTTTTTTCAATGCCATGTCTAAAATGTCAGAAATGCTATTATAATTTATTCCTATTGGCCACAAATATGCCACTATGCATGTACACTAAGATACACACAAAATCCCTTTCTGGATGGTACTGTAGGTCACAGCTGGTCATTGTAGGGCATCATCTGCCCTGCCATAGCCTAGAGGCTTTACAGAACCAGGAAAGCTAGATAAGGGTGGATTTAAAGTGAAGATTAAGCAGAAAAATCTGCCTGGAAGAAATCCAGCACTGACACAACAAAAAAAAATTCCTCCAGCCCCTTTTGCCACCGCCTTTCCTGCCATTGGTAAAAAGCTGCAAGGATGGCAGCAGTGGGCCTGGCTCGGCCCTTTAATATTGTCCAAGTGTGAAGGAACATTTGGTTGGAAAATGTAATATATTTTGTTGACCTCGCATAGGCCTGAATGTAGATTTACATTCTTTTCACACATGCCAGTTCTGCCACACCCACCCCAGCTGCCTCTGCGGAACCAAGAGGGACCCTATTCTCTCTGGACAGTAGGACTGGGACAGAGGACTGGCTGGGCATCATTTGCCTGGCTCTAAAAGACAGCTAGAGGGGGAGGCTTTGTTGCAAATGGTTGAAAAGCTATTTTCATCCTGACCCATATTTTTCAACTGCTGTCTTCACAACCAAAAGGCAAATTAATAGTTTGCTTGTGAGGTAAAGAAGAGTTTGCGAGGAAGCGGGAATAAAAGCTCCAAAAACATCACAATAATTAAATACTGAAAGGGTTCCAGTGGAAGAGCAGTGCCCCCTTCTCCAGGGGAAATTACTCCTCATCAGGCCGAATAATACAGCACAGTAAAGCAGCCCTTGGAATCAGTGGTGGGCGTAACACACAGAGTGCACCGATTTTCTGTAGGGGCTGCTACAGTATACCAGCTATAGTAGTATGTGAGGCACAGTTTCAAGTGCTGACCCAGAGAGAAGCAGGGTAAAAGTGTGAATAATAGAACTAAGACTACCATGTTTACTGGGCCTAGAAAAATCAGCCACTGATGGAAGAAAGGGAATCATCAGCTCTACAGCTAACATACTATCTTCAGATAGAATTGAATATCATCTGCATTGTAACAAATCAATACAGCAAAGCTTAACTCAAACCTAGCAACGACATATCTTGTATTACAAGTAACAGTCAAATAAGATGGGAACATGCTTTATTGGTTTTTAAACAGTACTACTGTAGTGTGACATGTCTTGTTCTTTTTAAAAATTTCGTGCTTGCCTGCTGGAGTTGCCACCGCTCTCTTTTACAGTTGCTATTTTGCAGGAGAAAAGCAGAAAGAAACACAAAAGCCAAGAATAATATGAACAAAGCCACAAGTGCTCTTCTGTTGTCTTGGAACCAACAACAAAGTCTAGAGCTATTAGTCAAAATTTGTTCTCTTGCTGTATTGATCTTCAAACTGGCAGGCACACAGTGATGCTGGGAGTCTGAGGGATGTGAAAAAAAATGCATTTATAATAAAGAAATTTACTAACAGGTCTGCAATCTTTGTGTGAAATAATGAATTTATCAAGTAAGTCACTTTAAAAATAGATATATAAAATTAATTAAAGGTGCGATTTGTGAGATAGTTGATTGTTGAGTCTTTAGGTTGGCAGGTCAAGCCGGCCCCTGACCCAATACATCAGTATTTGACAACCTGCGAAACCCAAAGTGTTGGTATTTCACGACCTGAGAATGAGACTTAACATCTTACACATTGTGAATAAAAGGCCGGACCTTTCTGTTTGCTCATCACCTTAATACACATGTTCCTTACCTGTGACAATTGACATCCCCATTTCCTCCTGTGTGATCCAGCTGTGATAATCCCAGTATTGAGTTAATTAGCGTTTTTCCTGTGTCTTGACTGATACACCATCCTGATAACTGCCAAACAACCTAGATGAGCTAGCCCTACTGTAACACCTCAACTACACATTACACCTTTAAATGATCTTATTTGAAATTAAAACTTTGTATTTGCAGGGCTAATGAATACTGATTCAGATACATTATTCTTGATTTTCTTCTCTCTTGCTTTGTTTCACTGTAGATCCAAATAAAGTCCAGCCAGTAAACATATAGCTCAAGAAAAAAACAAAAATAATAAAGAAGCGCATAAGCTAATGCAAAACAGACAAGGTCACACAAAAATAAAAGCAATCATATCCAGGCCACTCATCCTCAACACCCAAATGCTTTCTCAAGAGGCACTGAAGACATCATGCACAACCACTGAGCTCAACAGCATGTTTTTAAGTGCCTTGACTGCAATGGAAATAAATTAATGTTTAGAACGATTAAGGTAATAAGGTTGGAATTTAGAGTGGGCTTTCACACCAAAAGTACAAATTCAACATTGTGCAATGACAAATATTTCCTATGTGGAGAACAAGACCACATATTTCCAAAAGTTCAACTAAATTGAAATAAATAATGACCCTAAATACACTGACCTCCACAAAGTGCAAACAGTGAGATTATGGCAATGACAGGACATGAAAGTTATGCCGGCTACAATTGTACTGCATGAAAAGAATGGTAGAAAAGTTCAATTTTGGATGATGAGAAGACCAGTTTAGTATGAAGGTTAAATGTATTATTATATTCAGATGAAGTCTGTAGTTAGCTGCTTTGTGCTGCTTTATTCTGCACACCACCTTCTGCATACTACTCACTCTTGCATGTTTGGTCTGAAACCATGGTAAAAGGCATGAGTTACGCCTCATGCCAAAAAGGCAAAAACCACTGCTTCACATATCTTAATGCTGTACTGGTGCAAGAGGACGGAAGGTGTCCTGAGTGTGAAGGTTGATGTGCAGGCTGAGACACAAATTGCCTCTAGACTCTCACAAGGTTACCTTAAAAAACTCCTTGCAGGCCTTTTTAGCGAATGAAGGTAAATGATGATTGCATAGTATATATCCACAATAAGCAAAAAAATACATTACTTTTAGTGTTATGGTAGCTTTGGAATGGGGAGTTTGTTCAAAATACTCTGTTGTTAGCAGCCAATTTAAGCACAATTGAACCTGGTCAGAGACAGAGGAGCTTTAGAGATTATTGCAGAAATCCTTCACACCACTGGTCAGTACGCATATTACTTGCATTACGTAATAAGCTTTGATAGAGAAGGGATGTATGAATGTGAGAAATACAGATAGTAAAGTCACTACGTTATCCGTGCGGGAAGAAATATATGACACAGGATTACATCCCTCTGGTGAGGTGATGAATTACCCATTGTGGTGGCGAGTTTTTACAGTATAAGGTGAGAAATTCAGCAAATGAAAAATGACCCAGTAAGCTATCCATGCCATGACTTCTACTAGTGTTACAATATATAAACTCTTTAAAGTCATTGCCTTCTTCTTGCAATACCTTGCAGTTGTATAAGAACCTGAATCAGCTTCTCGCTCAGCAGTATGTACCACTGAGAAAGACTAATGTCTCAGCGCAGGCTCAGTCATGAGAAGGGAGCTGACCACTGACTCCTATACTGCACCAGAGAGCAGGAAAGAGGCAAGCTCCTTCATAGCAGAGCATCCACATTTAAAATCTAAGCATCCTCTCTGTCAATGCTTCAGCCTACATGGGGCTGTAATTAGTGTGATAGCAGTGGAGGTGCTAATTAGCATCTCAGTTAAAGTTTTAACTTAACCACAATAATTAATTTACGAGTCATACCCCACAAATTGGGGCTCACTGATTCACACGTCTGCGAATCACTAAAGATTCCCATACCTGCAGCCACAGTTTGGTTATTTATAATGGTGACCTATCATGTAGTTTGTTGAAACAAATAATGCACTATTTTTCTACGAACATCGCACTGTTCCTTTTAGATTAAGTGGCAGATGTCCTGCTTTCATGCAATTAACTTTGGAAAACACAGGGTGAAGTTTCTTCGTCATGCTGGATTCAACTAATTTGTGGAACAAAATGTGGAGTGGTATTACACAGCGACTATCCTCCTGCAAATATAGTCATTCTTTCACAGCTGGAGTTGAAGCCGTATGTCAGACATTGATAATTGGTAAGAGAAGACTTACATATTGAAACCAGTGGCAGGTCGGAGAATCTGATATGGTGTAACAGCGACGATGGCAAGTCGCCTTATTCCACTGGTTGTGAATCGTGACTGTAGCCTTTGCAGAAGGTCTGGGCACGGTTGACTTGTTAGTATTTACCATCACTATGCTCTTGTTGCTATAATATAGTAGCTGTAATCGGCAATATATTGGAAAACTGGACAGTGCACGCATGGCTGTTTTGCATTAGGTGTACGTAATTATACTTGCATGATGCATGCATTGCTTAGCTTTTGCAGTGTCCTTTGTGAATGAATGTTGCAGGGTCCATTATTCCATTGTTAATTTTCTTTATTAAATTAGGCACTGAATTAAGAAATATTTTCAAGACATGAGTCACTGTATCTATGTGCACATTGTTTCTTCTTTATGTCAGCTTAAAGGCCCTGCACACCCATGGTAAACCTACAGACTGTGTGGGCATGTACAGGCTGTGTTTGATTGCCATCTGACTGACTCTGTTAGCTTTAGAGATTTTGCACTTCCGTGTAATTCCCAGCATAGCTCTGCCTACGTTCAACCTGAACTGAGGTTTAATTAACCAGAATAAGGGAAAACACCTGTGGGGGTGTGCAAGGCCTTTATATCTGTTGCATAAATGTCATCTTGTTATTTACTGCCATAGAATGGTTTCTTATATTTCAGCACCATGTGAGCGTGCTTCAGATCTGAATAGGTTTGATTTTTCTAGGACAATACCAGCAAAAATACACGTCCCGATGTATGGATTTTGTTCTTTTAGAAGTCCTGTCTCTGTTGGCTTTCCTCAACCAACTCAACTGGCCAGCACAGTACAAAGATTTATTAATAAGATAATAAGATACTAAATAGGTTTATGAAACATTAAAAGTTATTTAGGAAATACCCATGGGTTATTCATTACATAATCATAACTGGTTTCTTCCTTACTTCCCCAGTAAATACTCAGACATTTGTGCGTCTCCTTATTAAGTATTTACCACGTCTTCAATGGAATCAATGCCATCTAAGAGAGGGAGCAAAAGTTTCATGTGATATAATTTAGCCAATAACTCTGTGGCAACAGAAATTCCATCGGGGAGAAAGGCAAGCCTGGAAAAGGAAGCCAACTTTCACCAACAGCAGTGGAATTCAAGGAGGAAAGCAATTTATAGACCCTGCACAGGACATTCATGAGAGATGAAATGTGAAAAAAACTGAAGTAGTCTAATGTGAAATTTTTATGTCCAAGTTGAAAGTACTCTTGTCTGATGAAACTATGTCTCAGTAGAAGACGGCACAACGTCCCTGGCATCTGTCAGGACATCGGTCTGATGCAAGCTGGTGTTGAAGATTTCTGTTCAAAAACCAGATAAATCAATTTTCTGTGGGGGGAAAGATACTAAAGAAATTAATTATTTAACATCCATAAGATAAGAAGAATATGGCCAGACCTTGTGGTGTTTTATCATTCTGATCTTTTACAGTAGTCTACAGACGGTGCACTTTTTCATCCTCACTTTGCACTCCTGCTGCAGGCCACAATGATAATTGCTCATAGGAAGCAGGGTAAGTCGGCTACAGTCCAAAAAGCTCCTCCACCTGTCCAGGAAGTTGACCTTGTGTCTGTGACTGGATATCAAAAGTGCAGACAAATGTCCACTGGTTCAGGGGACCACTGAGTGATTAATGTCATCTCATTAGCTGTAGGAGCTGAACCTGCTGAGAGCAATGCAGGCACACTTTCTCTGTATGTCAGTGTGTATACTCTCTGCCTTTTCGCATGTCGCCGACAACACTGCAGTTGTGAAGAGAGTCCAACAGCCCACTGCCCTCTCTTCCTGTATCCTCTTTCATCAATCAACCTCTTTTCAAAGTTTCTAGAACCCCCAAATCCCTCAACTCATCTAGTTCGTTCTCTCAGGATTTTTTTCCTCATGATTATTAAGATTCCTCAGCTGTTCGTGCACTGTAACTCCTGTGGTGATAGATATTCTCTCTCTCTCTGTCTGCCACTGTTTCTCCGTTTCTCCCTCCGCCTTTAATGCCCCTCCGCCACCTCCCTCCGGTTGGTTCTGCATCACTGATCACCATTCTTTCGATCCACCGAGGCTTATTCCTAGGAGAGTAACTGCAGTAATAAGAGCAGAGAGGCTCTGAGATGCACACTGCCGGCACCCTGCGGGGCAGCTTGTAACTGGGAGCCATGAAGTCAAAAACACTTAAACAGAGCAGAAAGAATATCTAAGAGAGGGAAAAAAATAGATATTTAAAGATTAATTTCAGTTTCCACGTATCATGACAGGAGTGATTTCCTCAGTGAAACAACTGCAGTGTATCAGCATGGCAGATTAATCTGTGTCAAATCAGAATCACTGACAAAACAAGAGTTTTCTGTTCCTGTGACTCCCTGAGGCAATGTACTCCCAAGGGGCAGAGTCGGATTGACTGGAGACCTTCATCGGTTTCCTCTGCCTCCACCATGTTGTCTAGTTAATTAACGAACAGTCAGCTCAAAATTCTTGAGGCACCATTTTGTTTCCTATTTGCACCATGTTTCTGTAGGCAGACCTCTCAAGACACTCAGGAGCATCAGGCAAACCTCTTTCAATAAATATTTTTTCACTATGAAGAAAGCTGCTATTTCAACACCGGAGATCAATTTGCCGTGAAAGTTACTGTGTGAGATTTGTCTGGGGGGAAGTATGCTTAGTCTTGTGTGGAGCAGAAGATTACTTTAGAATTCACAGACGGGAAAATGTGTCTGAACTTTCTAAAGGAAATGGCGTAACTTATATCTCACAGAAAAATATGAAATGTAATTTTATGGGTCAGTGCTGCCCCTGCCTCACCACAAGTTGAATGTATCTCTGATTAAAGATACTGGTTTTGTTACCATGAGGGATGTATTTTCAGTCATTCATTCTATTGGTTATGATAACATTTTATCCACTAGTTTCTAGATGCTAGCCATTATTTACTCTCCAAAAGAAACATTAAGAAACAAGAGCCTTATAATTAAAAACAAAACACACGCACACGCACGCACACGCACGCACACACACACACACACACACTGTGCATCAGAAATTATGATGTTCCGCTCTTTGGCCCCACAAGGACTACTGGTCCTGACAAGGTTGGTTTAGGTCCCCAATAGGGAACAAAAACTCGTGCACACAGCATGTAAAAGCAAACTTCAGTATATTTACTGAAACCTGCTGCAGAAGCCGCTTTAAAAAGCTCCAAATTGATTTGTGAGAGGTAAAGATAAATAAAATGAAGATCAATAGAAGGTCAGTGGTGCAATGGTGTCTATTGGAGCTGCAACCGACAATTTCTTTCTTTGTCATTTAGCGTGTTGATCTTATGATTGTTGAGTATATGAAATCTTTAAATGTCTTGTTTTGTCTGACCAACAGTTCAAAATCCAAAGACATTCGATGTGCACTAACAGAAAAAAAAGAGAGAATTGATGCCTGTAAATTTTCTGTAAATCAATTAAATAGCTTCAACTTTATAATTGAAGCTCTTTTATGACAAATTCACAAGCAACTGGAGAGAATTTCCCTTGTTGCTCTTTGGCATTCCGTCCTATTAAGTTTACTAAGTAACAGTTGTGCCGACAAACCTCTGGCTAAAACTTAAATCCTCTCTGTAAAGAAAATGTTGAGGAACGTCAGAGAAAGTAGAGCCTCTGAATAACACAGCGTGACTATTGCAGCTGATGAACCGGGTGTAAGGAAAGTGAGGAAATAATTGATGATAAGGTATTAAAAGTCTTCATACATCAGAAACATCACTGTCACCACACACAACTCCCAACTCTCAATAAACTACAGTCTGAGCTCTCAACACATTTACTCTTTTAACTGTAACAGAAATGGCTAAGAATACTGTATATTTTCAGGTATTTAAAAAAACAAAACATTTTTGCCACTTTCTGCTAAATTCTTGCTGAACTGCTTTTTTTCCTTTTTAACAAGGAATCGTCTCATAACAAGTTAGCCAAGAGGATATTTTTCAGATACATACATAATTGAAGACATAATGAAACAATAAAAGGTTACTATGTGAGTAGTCGGAGAGTTTGGCAGACAGGTAGCAACCACAAAAATGTAAGTAAAAAACATTTTTTTAAGTATATTGTAACTTTCATTTTTCAGTGGAACTGATAAAGCCTCTGTGATTAAGTAAGTCCTCTAGATTGTGCAGTCCAGCTGCTCCTGCTTTACAGTAAATAAGATTAAAGGGCAAAAGACGTCATCAATACATACACAGCCACATATAATTCAAAGTAATTTAAAAAAGATAATATTCATTCTGCTTCAGCTCCTCAAGACTCTCTTCAACACCTATGTGCTCTGAAATAACAAAGTCAGTAGGTGTAGGTGGTTGGCCTTTCTTAAATTACCATCCTTCATCTCCTTCCCTGGTCCTGGCAAATGTCAGAGCAGCTAGCTGCTGTTGGATCAGCAGGACTCCAGCTAATCAGACTAATTTAGTGCTTAAGGATGTCAGAATAAGCCACCGAATGCATAAAAGAATAGTTAAACAGATTTAGCAAGCTAATTATAACCTGACCTGACAGAAACAAAATAATTGATAGTGTAAGCTATAAGCTAAGTGCAGGATTGTATTATCAAGAAGCTGTTGGATCCACATGAATAAGAGGCACAAAAAAGGAACCAAAGCCTCCTCATTTATTGTGTCAGACGGCTGTATCAGTACACTGAGCAGCGTCGCATTATGATTCACACTCATCCACTTCCTGTTTCATGATGTGTCTGTGGCCCCCCCGTGACGCAAACCTGATTAATCTGAAACGTATCATTCAAGCATGTGCATTCGCCCGTGCACAAACACACACACACACACACACACACACACACACACACACACACACACACACACACACACACACAGACAGACAGGCATTGTCCCCTCAGAATGGAAAAGGGGCCTTCAGTGACAGATGTTGCATATTGCTGATGTGCATATGTCTCATTACAAGGCTGTAGAAACACACATCAAATGAAAAGTTACCTCTCTGCAGCTGCATGACACTCATAGAGGTCAGTGGTGGATAACAGCTGATGTATGTTGAGCAACGCTGTATTTCTGACCCTGGTATGAAAAGTAATGCATTGCTGCTGTACCTTCATTCATCTCAGGGCCACGCAGTTCCCATGGCATACAGCTGGGCTGCAACATCTTCACAGCCTTCAACATGAAGGAAAAATCTGCATCCGTCCTTCCCCCTTTGCATTCTCTCTTTCCAGTACCTTCCTGCTCTTGCTGCAGCATCCACTTACTGTTCTGAAGATCCCAGATGAGGAATGGGACACAGGTTACCATGGGGATCAGACCACGCCCTCCCATTATTTCCATCCCCCACCTACTCTCTTTATCAACTATGGTAAAGCTTATCCTGTGCCACCCTGTGATGGTCCTGCCCACCCCCTATCCTGCTCTACCGGCAATCCCAGTTTGGCAGATGGAACATTCCTGTAAGGGCCGGAGACACTGATAACTGCTGGCTTACAGTCATTCCTAAGCCGGGACCTTCACCCTCCAGCTGTGTAATCAGACAGTTAAAGTCGACTGTATTAGAAAGCTAATACCTGATGGAGACACGAGACATATGTAAGGCCCGAGACAATCTTTGTGTAATCCTTTGATAGCAGCAGTATTAAAGGATTGCATCCACTTCACTTGGAACATACAGTACGGCAGCAACAATGTCTCCACTGCCCCTGAATACCAAGAGAACATTTGAGCATGAAAATGAGACACTCCTGTAGTCGCAGTCTGCTTTTTAACAGCCACTTCAGTATCACACACCCCTACCAGAGAAATCAAATGACATCAATATGCCGTCTCCCCTGAGTGTACGTACCCAGCACCGTACAAGTGCAGAAATCAGATAAGTCGACGTAATGTGTGCTAATATATACTGTAGACACTGTGAGAGATACTGTACTTCAGTGTGTTTACAGTACAGGCACATTTTGCAGTTATATTAATTATGTTCTCATATTTATATCTTAATCTTATTTTTTCTGGAAATGCTTGAACTTCTTTAAACTCCTTTTAGAATGGCGATTCAATTGTTTTCACCACTTACACATTTACTGGCATTTCAGCAGCATTCATCTCTTTCTTTTAATCTGCCGTCTTTTCAGTGCCTTCACCTTTGAACGACAACAAATTCCTCAGCGCACAAATTCCACTGTTCATGCACAATTTACTGCAACTTCTTTCAGAGCTAACGTCTCGGTCTGGCATTCCACTTCACCTGACAACGACTTGGTTTATTGTCTAGACTACGACTAACATTTTCAACTCCATTCATCACTTTTACTTCAAGTGATTCTTCGAGACTGCCCTCCCAAGAGTGATAGCATCGTTGTTTCGGCAAGTGCCGCAAAATGTAATCTCACGTGACAAAGCCTTCTAGAGGCAGTGTTAATTATGACAGGAGCAAAGGAGAAGGGCTTTTTTTCATGATCCGTTATTTTCCCCATTAACTTTCATTATGGTCACAATTAAAGTGAGATCAAGTAGAGTCTGTCTGACTGGAAATTATAATAAATGATTTAAAAGGTGTTTTCATTTCAAGCTGATAATTTCTGAGCATTGGGTTTGATATGTTACATAATTTAAATTTTCCCTGAAACATTTAGCCAAATAAATCATTTCTACTATTAAAAAGTCATCATAATGATATTGTGGGTTATTAAACAATGAATGCACATATCATACAGGTTCAAATGATGAATAAATAATATAAAGGCATTCTGCCAGTATAAATGGTTCCTGTGCCTCTAAGCAGGAGAGAGTATAGAAGCAGGCCGCAGCTTGTTAAACAGGCTACAGAAAGAAAACACGTCGTCAGTGATATGCCTCTATTAGTATGAGCACAGTGCACATGTGCAGACACAAACTTCATCAGAAGTCTGTTAAAGCCGACTGACATCATTTTTTTCAGGTGAGGCTTCAGAAAGAAAGGACCCCTCACATGCTTCTCTTCCAATCTCTCCATGCATTCTCGGTGGGAGGGTCTAAGACGTAAGGAGAAGACGCAAGTGAGGGAAAACGTGGATGCAATGAAGCTTGGTCATTTATGAATATAAGCCCGTGTTGTAAACGAGCAGATAGAGATCTAAACAATAGGGCTTCAGGTTTGTAGCAACCCACTCGGTCAAACATGTAACTACGGTTTCTGTCAGCTACATGAGGAAAGACAGGAGCCCTGTCTGTGGGAGAGCACCAATTAGTCCTCTCTCCATGGCTTGCCACCTGACAGTCTGCTCATCTACAGCCTGATGGAAGAGCCTCTCCAGCCCGCTCATTCAAACCAATTAAGGTCTGGAGGTGTATTACCACACACTCATTAACTGTCTCTCGCAGTGCTCTTCACATTGCAGCTCATCTTGTCTGTTCCATATCATCTTGTTTTCTTAGTTGTGTTTTCGTCTCTTTGTTTGTTTCCTTCTTTTCTCTCTCTCTCTCTCTCTCTCTCTCTCTCTCTCTCTCTCTCTCTCTCTCTCTCTCTCTCTCTCTCTCTCT